>OY283145.1:33706635-34009369 GCA_958299785.1 Medicago lupulina
AGTCGAGATCATGGAGTGTTGCGATTCAGAGGTATTCCTGACAATGATGAGATGAAGAAGATGATTCTTGAAGAGAGTCACAGAAGTAGCTTCAGTATTCATCCGGGAGCTACTAAGATGTATCATGACTTGAAGAAGTTGTTTTGGTGGTCTGGATTGAAACGTGATGTGGCACAGTTTGTATATTCGTGTTTGATTTGCCATAAGTCAAAAGTTGAGCATCAGAAACCTGCTGGGTTGATGACACCGTTAGATATGCCAGAGTGGAAATGAGATAGTATATCCATGGATTTTGTGACAAGTTTTCCGAATACTCCTAGAGGGAATGACGTTATTTGGGTGATTGTAGACAGATTGACGAAGTCGACTCATTTTATTCTGATTAACATCAGTTTCCCTATATCGCAATTGGCAGAGATTTACATTCGCGAGATTGTGAAGCTACATGGTGTTCCGTCGAGCATTGTGTCAGATAGAGATCCAAGGTTCACTTCTAGATTTTGGAAGAGTTTGCAAGAGGTTTTAGGTTCTAAGTTGAGGTTGAGTTCGGCGTATCATCCGCAGACAGATGGTCAGTCGGAAAGGACGATATAGTCGTTGGAAGATTTGTTGAGAGTTTGTGTACTTGAGCAAGAAGGAACTTGGGATAGTCATCTTCCGTTGATAGAGTTTACGTACAATAACAGTTATCATTCTAGTATTGGAATGGCACCATTCGAGGCTTTGTATGGTAGGAGGTGCATGACTCAGTTGTGTTGGTTTGAGTCGGTGAAAGTGTAGTTTTAGGACCAGATATTGTTGAACAAACTACTGAAAAGGTCAAGATGATCCAAGAAAAGATTAAAGCGTCGCAGAGTCGACAAAAGAGTTATCATGATAAGCGAAGGAAAGACCTTGAGTTTCAAGAAGGAGATCATGTATTTTTAATAGTCACTCCTGTGACTGGTGTTGGACGTGCTTTGAAGTCAAAGAAGTTGACTCCGAGGTTTATTGGTCCGTATCAAATATCAGAAAGAATTGGAACAATGGCGTATCGAGTGGGTTTACCACCGCATCTTTCGAATTTGCATGATGTGTTTCATGTGTCGCAACTTCGGAAGTATGTTCCGGATCCATCTCATGTGATCCAAAGAGATGATGTGCAAGTTAGAGATAACCTTACGGTTGAGACCTTACCAGTGAGGATTGAAGGCCGTGAAGTAAAGAAGTTGAGAGGCAAGGAGATACCACTTGTGAAAGTCGTTTGGGAAGGAGCGACTGGTGAAAATTTAACGTGGGAGCTAGAGAGTAAGATGTTGGAGTCTTATCCAAAGTTGTTTACATAAGGTACATTTTCGAGGACTAAAATTCTATAAGTTGGGGAGAGTTGTAACACCCTCTTTAATTATTTGATTTATTTGTTGAGTTTAGAATATAATTATATGATTTATGTAATGTGAAGAATTATGTGATGTGTTGTGGATTTATTAAGAGATTTATTTTATTATTTAATAGAATAAGATTTGAAAATAAAATAAATATTGAGATGAGGGGCTGTTTTGAGAATTTAGAGAGTTTAGTGGAATAAGAGTAAATAAGATAGAATAGATAGGAAGAGATAAATAGGAGAAATTAGGTCATATTAGTTTTCACGTGAAACCAGTTTTGGAGAAAAAGGGAGAAAACAAGAGAAGAGGAGAACCTAAGAGGAGAAGCTTGCGATCGATTAACCTAAGGTAAGGGTGGGACTCATATTCTCTAATCTTAAGTATGTTTTTCTGAAATTGGGTTTGGCAAAAGTTGTAGGTTGTGAGTTTTGGGGATTAGGGTTAGTCTTATATTGATGTTCATAGTTTTGTAGTTTGAGAAATTAGGTGTTTGAATTGTGAATTTAATTGTTGAAAGAGCATGAATTTTCCCATGAATTGTTGTGTTAAATTGATGTTCAGGTCTTAGTATGATCATAGGCAATGTTCCCTATCAAATTTGGGGTTTGGGTGATTGAAAATTGGGTTTTTGGGGTGAAAAATGGTGTAAAAATCGTAACAGCCTGTGCCAAATCGTACTCCGATTTTGCCAAATCATAATTTGATTATTTACGAATGAAAATGCTAATTTTGACCCAGAAAATCGTACTCCGATTTGACAGCTTCAGCAAACTTTGAGTTATTTAATTTTGAGTCACTTTCTGTTCAGAACTGACTTTTGGTGTAAACATGAAAGTTATAGATAATTGAGTTAGCTTTCTAATGGCTTTGGTTTGACTTGAAAATGATTTTTAGATTTTGAGTTATGATGGAAATAGTCTAGGTGGGTATTGAGAAAACTTTAAGAAAAACTTGGCATACCTAAATCCAAGTTAGGCCAAAAACTTATGGTTGGTTTCCAAACTTCAAGCTTAAGTATCAGATGTTTAGTTGAGGTGTTTATGAGTATCTAACCTAGGTCGTGATGAACTCACTTGGTTTAATGTAAATGAAGTTAATGAATATTATGTACATTGTTGTTATTAAGTTGAAATATATATATTATGTGAATATCGTATGTTGTATAATATTGTGATGTTTATGTCATTCAAGTTGCTAAGTTGTTGGTTGTTAAGTTGTAAGTTGTTAAAGTTGTTGGTCGTTGAGTCCATGCATACTCATTCCGTTGGGGGCTCATGCCCTGTGAGCTTTTGCTCTTTATGTTGAGGGCTTATGCCCTGTGAGCTTTTTCTCTTTATGTTGAGGGCTTATGCCCTGTGAGTGTATTTATGCTCTTATGATGAGGTCTCATGCCCTGGATGGTACCACATGCATTGATTAAGAAGTTGAAGTTGCATAGTCGAGTCAAGTCGTTGTTGATAAGATGTTAACCATGAGTTGCTAAGTTGTTTTTCTATGATGAGTTATTGATGAAGTGCTTTATGATGAATTATTTATGAATGCAATTGTTGCTAAATTGATGAATTGATGATGTTTATGTTGTTAACTGTAATTGATGAATTATATGCTTAACATTAGTGTTTGTGAAATCTCACCCCTTCTGCTTGAAAATGTTGCCTTTTACATGGGTAACTTGCAGGTAATCAAGGATAGTCGCGGTCGTGAGTGGATTTTCTCACGTGTGTCTTTAGGTGCTCCGATATGTAACGGGATGGGAATTTTGTTATGTCTTATGTTCCTTTACGTATTCTTTTATGATTTTCATGATTTGATGTTAAGATGTTTTATGAGATTTTATGAAGAGGCTCTCGTGCCGAAGAATGTTTTAGATTGTCGAAATAAGTCCGTTGCGAAGTAGTAAACATTTTGTTATTGAATTTTGAAGGATAAATATTTATTATTATCGTTTAAGATTTTATGAAAAGAAGTGTGACATTTCGTTCACGTTGAAAACTCTGATTTTTTATTATGAAATTTTTATGTTGGGAAAACGGGGTGTTACAATGGAGCCTGCGGCTTAATTTGACTCAACACGGGGAAACTTACCAGGTCCAACCCGATGTCATTAGGTTGAGGGCATGTCTGCTTGGGTGTCACATATCGAAGCCCCTTGCCAATTTCTTATTTAATAGGTATTGTGTACAGGGTGATTATGTTGGCCTCCCGTGAGCCCTGTCTTATGGTTAGTTGAAAATTGAGACCTTGATAGAGTGTGTCATGCACGTTGGTGCTAAGTGCTAACCCCTCAAATTTTATGAGACCCAAACAACAACAAATTCTTCATAAGAATTTTAAGGATGTTGTACTATTAAACCGAGTATTGGTTGACAATTTTTTCTTTTGTCATTTAAACTATTTCTATTTCTTATTTGGAGAGTAATGAATGATTTAAAAAAAGAAATTGTGATTGGTTGGCCAAGTTTTTGACAAAAAAATAAAATGAGAAACAATGAAATTGAAAGAGAAAATAAAATTGAAAAAAAGGGTAATAATTAATTTAACGTTATAGACGTAGATAATGAATGAAAACAATTAAATACCTGTTCTTCTCTTTTTTTTTTTACTGTGTTTAAAAAGAGAGTGTAATAAAAAAAATACATTTATAAAATAGCATAAACACTCTGAAGTATAAAACAATGTTGTAAATGGGTGGAACAAAACAAGCAAGAGTCCTCAAGCACAAAAAAAGGAGCTTAGAGCCAATTTGAGCCCTATACGTATGCTTATATGCTACCTGGAATCTATAAACATAAGAACTCATTGCAAAATCAAGTACACTTTGTCTTTTTGAGATAAACCTTAATGCTCTTTGAGATCTTACTAACTTGAGCGTTGGAGTATGTGTGCAGGTACACCAACCTCCACCAGTGAAGAACGATCAACAACCACCGTCATAAACCATAATAGCATTATGGAACTCGCTCCAGTAGTCTCTTCTTGTCATGTATACATAATGTATAAATCAGTGGTATCACATGTGGGAATGTTGTTCAAGTAACATTGTTTTCTCAAATCATTATCACTATCTAACCACCAAATCAATGCCTGGAATATGTACCAAAATAGCGGCTAACATGTTTTGTGCACTAGAAAGGATCATAGTTCGCAAAAATCCATCATTGAAAGGAGTTGGATCATCAGTGAATGTGTCCCTCTACCTCTCAAAACACAAGCCGAGCATAGAAATCGTAACTCAAAGGTGTGGGTGAAGAAGTTCATTCCCGCATTTTTGTTGCGGTCAAATGTTTGGAAGATATAGGAAAGCTTATTAAACAATAAAGTAAGGTGATAGATGAGCATGATCAATTATTAGCCATGGTTGAGATCCAGTGAGTGAAAGTTTCAGTTATCATCACGCTCGACGCATAATCACGGCTAGTGGTTCAGGAACTGGTCATGGTTGAAGAAACTGCTAAATCCGTCCATGCTAAGAGTAGCTCGAAACAGGATAAATTCCACAATCCTTCTCAACACGATCTAACAGACGAACTCACCGTCATGAAGAGAAGACATCGAGGTTCACCTCGATCCCCATAATGTTTGAATCACGAGGAAAATTTGTTCAAAACCGGTCGTTTACTCAAAATATCACAAGAAAATTGTTACCTTAAAATTCTAAAACAACCTCCAATGGATTCACACAAAGTTCAAAAGAGTCTTGGCGATCTCTAGGTGAACATAGACATCATCCTAAGATTTTAAGGGGCCTCCATTAATGATATGTCAACTTGTTTATGCTCACCCTAAAAAATGGAGTTATGGCTTGGTTGAAGAGTCTCCTATGTTACTCTATCGACTCCTGGAAGACATTCGAAAACAATTCACTACAAATTTTATCATGTACCACAAACAACAAAAGTTAGTTGTATCTCTAGCGACCTTCGTTCAAGCAAGGGATGAGTTGTTGAGGCTTTATTCGTATGTTTGAAAAGGAATGGAAGGAAAGGTTTTCGAAGGAGTGTTTTTATAGAAAATGATAAATGAATATTAATCATTAGGCCAAATGCATCTGACGATCCTTTATGTTTTGTGTTTTTCTTGTGTTAGTACTTTAAGTTTTATAAGTTTCAAATAAGTCCTTTTAGTTTTTGAATGTTTGCAACATTAGCCTTTTTACTTATAAGCCCTTTAACTTATAAAACTTAAAGGATTAAACTCATTTGATGCTCGGGAAGAATGCAAAACTTGAACGATCGTTGGATGCATTTGGCCTAAACATTAATATAATTTTATCAGTAAAGTATTATTGCAACATATATTAGATTTGAAGAATTTATCCAAACTCTTGAAAACCCTCTCTATAATTTTCGGTTCCACCATTTTGAGGGGATTTTATGTTAAAAACAAACCCTATATTCAAGTTGGGAGATCATTTTTTCTTCAATGTCCCTTTCGTTCTTCCTATTATTCAATCCTCTCTCCTTTCATCCAAAATTGCAAACATGGCTGTAACACCCCGTTTTCCCAGCGTAAAAATTTCTTTAAAAAGATAATCATACATCAGAGTAACCACATAAACAGAGCATCACATTCTCAAAACATCTTAAGTAATGAATAAATATTTCATTTAACTCTTCGTAAAGGTAGTTATAAAATGTTACTCATTTATTGCAGCGGAAAGTCATAAAAGTCATCTCAAAAGTCTTTGGCACGCAGGCGTCGTCAACATCTCAGAAAAATCCTCAAAATAACATAATCATAAATAAAAAACATAATACGCAAGGAACAGAGAAATATAAGTAAAGTTTCCCCATCCCGTTACGTATCAGAGCGCCTAGACACAACGCGGGACACCTCACACGATAGCACCTAGTCTTGGTTACCTGCACTTGCCCACAAGGCGGCAATTCCAGCAGAAGGGGTGAGATTCACAAATAATTATATTAAACATGTAATTAAATAATCACAATCAACAATTAAACACAATTCAAGATATCACAGATAAACATCTAGCATTTAAAGCATCGACATAAGCGACACATCATTTAGCATCATCATAATCATCATCATAAACATCTTAACAAACATCTTAGACGACTCGACTCAACAACATTACTTGACTATGCAACCCTAACGTCTTATATGCATGTGGTACCAATCCAGGGCATGAGCCCTCGTCGCTATGAGCATAAATATACTCCAAGGCATAAGCCTTCGTCGCTGGTGAGCAAAGCTCCAGGGCATGAGCCCTCGTCGCAGGTGAGTAAAAACTCCAGGGCATAAGCCCTCATCACAGAATGAGTATGCATGAGACTCAACACATTTTAACTTAAACAAGTTAACATCTTAAACGTCACAGAACATCTTAGTCATCATAGACTGACACATGCAGCAACTATACATAAGTAAACAGCAACATGGCAGCAAGTACATCATACACATAGCATCCATAATGCAAGCATCGTAAGTAAATCAAACATTTATAACTTAATGGGTTCATGTATCACACATAGGCTTCATAAAATCATCATAAACGATCTCAATCATCATGTATCATCATTACAGGTTATATTCATCATCATTAAAAGCCTCTTAAGCTACCCCAAGGTCATCTCTCAAAGTTATATGCGAAAACAGTTCGCAATAGAACAGGTTCTGAATTCTGACAGAACTCGCTATGGCAAGTGGGAATGCTCGCCTCGCGAGTAACTAGAGGTCCTGCTCGCTATGGCGAGTTGGGTTGCTCGCCTCGCGAGCGATCTAGGTCTACTCGCCGCGGCGAGATGCATAGCTCGCCTAGGCGAGCGATGAACAGGTTGCTTACGGATTCTGCGAAAATTCACTCAAAGGGTCTCAAATTCATCATCTTAAACGTCTAAACTCTCAGAAACATCAATGTTATGATTAATCTACGTTCTGTACTCATCCTATACATCTGTTCTACAGCTTTATGGCTTAATTCATGATTTTTCTCCACTTTTAACCTAATTCCAATTCTCTCAAAACAGCCCTATGATTGCTAATTCCTGATTAGATGAATTACAGAATAACATAATTAAATTGCTAGGCTCACCCTTACCTGATAAAAGCAGAAATCGCAGCCCTCAAAGGTCACTTCTCTTCACTTGGCCGTTTGCTCCCTTTTTCCAAAACTCAGTAACGCGTATTACTGACTTCTTGACCTAATTTTCCCTTTATATACTCCCAGCAAATCTTATCTTATTTACTCTTTCTCCCACATAACTCTCTAAAATCCAAAACTAACCCACAACTAAATATTTTATTTTATTTTCAAATCTTATTTTATTAAACAATAAAATAAGTCACCACGTCGCATAAAATCATAATAAATCTTAATTCACCATCGCATAATATATTAATAAATATATATAACTTCTCAAATAAATCAAATAACTAAATAATCAAAAATGGGCGTTACAACTCTCCCCAACTTAAAAGATTTTCGTCCTCGAAAATTACCTCAAGCAAACAACTCTGGATATGATTCCAGCATCTTACTCTCTAACTCCCACGTCAAGCTTTCACCGGTCGCTCCCGACCAAACGACTCTAACGAGAGGTATCTCCTTGCCTCGCAACGTCTTCACTTTCCGATCGTCAATCCTTACCGGTAAAGTTTCCACTGTAAGGTTGTCTCTAACTTGCACATCATCACTCTGGATCACATGAGACGGATCCGGAATATACTTCCTCAGTTGTGACACATGAAAAACATCGTGTAAATTCGATAAATGTGGTGGCAATCCAAAACGATAGGCCACCGCCCCAATCCTCTCTGATATCTGGTACGGACCGATAAATTTTAGGGTTAACTTCTTAGACTTCAACGCACGTCCAACACCGGTCATAGGAGTCACTCTTAGGAACACATGATCTCCCTCTTGAAACTCAAGGTCCTTTCTACGCTTGTCATGATAACTCTTTTGTCGACTCTGCGACGCTTTCATCTTCTCTTGGATCATTCTTACCTTCTCAGTAGTCTGTTGAACAATCTCCGGTCCTAACATCACATTTTCGCCTGACTCAAACCAACACAACGGAGTTCTGCATCTCCGCCCATACAAAGCCTCAAAGGGTGCCATCCCAATACTCGAATGGTAACTGTTGTTGTACGTGAATTCTATCAATGGAAGATGACTATCCCAAGTTCCTCCTTGCTCAAGTACACACACCCTCAATAAATCCTCCAACGACTGAATCGTCCTCTCCGACTGACCATCTGTTTGCGGATGATAAGCCGAACTCAACCTCAACTGAGAACCTAAAGCCTCTTGCAAACTCTTCCAAAATCTAGAAGTAAACCTCGGATCTCTATCTGATACGATGCTCGAAGGAACACCATGCAACTTCACAATTTCCTTGACATAAATCTCTGCCAACTGAGCAACAGGAAAAGTAATATTAATCGGTAGAAAATGAGCCGACTTCGTCAATCTATCAACAATCACCCAAATAGCGTCATTCCCTTTAGGAGTATTCGGCAAGCTCGTCACAAAATCCATGGATATACTATCCCATTTCCACTCTGGCACATCTAAGGGTACCATCATACCAGCAGGTTTCTGATGTTCAATCTTCGACTTTTAACAAATCAAACAAGAGTATACAAACTGTGCCACGTCTCGCTTCAAACCAGACAACCAAAACAGCTTCTTTAAATCATGATACATCTTCGTAGCTCCCAGATGAATACTCAAGCTACTTCTATGACTCTCTGCCAGAATCATCTTCTTCATTTCCTCATTATCAGGAATGCAAATCCTACCTCGGAATCTCAACACTCCTTGATCATCAACTCTAAAGTCACTATCCTCCGTCTGATTACTAGCAACCAACAAGTCCACAAACTTGACATCTTCTTTCTGTGCCTCTTTGATATTCTTCAAGAAATTGAAGTAGATAAAATAGTCACAAGGAAGGGGGGTTTGAATTGTGACCCTTTAAAAATTATCCTGAAACTTAAAAGTGCTTCTCAAGTTGTTTACTTGGAATGGTTAAGTTAACTTTCTGAACTCAGAACGTTCTGAAGTTCATACACAGAAACTGATTAACAAAGTAAATGTGTTGGTGTGTGTTGTGTATACTGAAAATAAAGAGTATAGGGAAGAGAGAAAGAACACACAGAGATTTATAGAGGTTCACCCAATGTGGGCTAGTCCTCTCCTCACAATTTTGTGAGAGTTTCCACTATGATGCCTTGAGATAACCTCCCAAGTTCTGCACCTTACAATCTTTGTTCACCTGCACAATTACACTTCTGTATTCTCTAAGCCTCAACAGGCTTGCACCTTCTTGCTAAGTTACCTACTTAGACTTTTACACCTTTGCTCAAAACTAATACTTTAGTACCCCTAAAGCTAGATGAGACTTTGTTACAATTTGTAAGAGATGTGAATGTTTGAGAATCAAACAGAGGAGGGAGAAGAAGAAGAAGTTATCTGCGAAAGAGATAACAAAGAGTATTGATGTGCACTAAGGAAACAAAAGCCTTAGAGATTGATCAATTTCACTTGCAAAAGCTTCAAACAAAATCAGAGTTGTTTTCTTGTATGCTTTGCAATGGTGCAAGTTTTGCTAAGGCCTTGATCTCTATTTATAGAGCCATGGGACTCATATAGCCGTTGTAGGGTGTCCAATGGTGTTATGCCATGTGTCCTTGGGTCCCACAAGCTTTAACTTCAAAATCTGGGTGAACATTCTGATCTCTGATGAACATCATAATGTTGTTGCGTTCATGATGATCTTCATCTGGGTTCATCATGTTCTTCACCTGGGTTCATCATATATGAATGAACATATGAAGTTCTGGGCGTGCCATGTGTTTTTTACATGAATTTCTGGGCAATAGCCAAAGTATGAACTTTTCATCAAACTTCAGAAAGTTCATTTCCCAGATCTGCCTTGGGACTTGGTGCAGGATTGAGTTAGTGGATTCTGCATCTTCATGCCCATGCTTTGAGAGATTGTGTTGTCCTTGTACAGTACCAACTCCCATGCGTGTCTATCTCTGATTGATCAAGATAGATTTGCTTTGCTTTTGCTTTTTGCTTTTCACCTACTGTACTGTTCATAAAGTAAGCATGTGCAGAGCCTGAACATTCTGATCTTCAGAATGTTCCTTTGTTTCACTTAGGATGATTTGTAAGACTACCATTTGATGTAATCAAATCCTAATAGTGAAACAATAATGAAGAGCAGTGAATATAACTCCTAGGATGATATTTTCCTTTGGAATATTCTTAGTACTTTAATGTTCATAGTCTTTAAATGAACATTAAGTATCCTTTTTGACATAATCCTTGTGTATGCCTTTATTGCTTGATTGATCCATGCAGAAGTACTTTCCTTGACATATATTTATGTCACATGTGCCTTGCATGACCTTGATTAATGTTCTTGAGATTCTGGGCTTGTATGGAAGCAACCTTCTGATCTCTTGTGCGAACATTCTGATCTCTGAGCAACATTCTGATCCAACTTTCTGACCTCAGTGTTAGATCATGAATTCAAATGTACTTTGATTCTTTGAATCTTGGTATGATTTAAACTTTGTTCCTGTCTTGGTAAAACACTCAAGAGCACAAGTTAAATACCAAGGAATTAATCAAAGTCCATTAATTCTTTAATCATAATGGTTTATTATCTTTAAAATTAATCAGGGATTTTGCCTCAACAATCTCCCCCTTTTTGAAGATGATAAACCTATGATTTAGGATTAAGGATTTTGATTATATAAACAAAGATAAACAGAGCTTAGAAAATTTATTTTTAATGCTCCCCCTCATTTTTATAATCTATTATGCTGAGTTTTTAAGAACTTAAAAAGCTCCCCCTCAATTTCATAATGCATTTGCATATAAAAATAAAGATATGCAAGATTGAACCAAAATCAATATCATTCATTAATGTAAACATGAAGTACAGTTACATGAATTATATGGTTCAAAAACAAAAAAGAAATTCAAAGCATGTGATCAAGCAAAAGGTGAAGTCACTAAACTCCAATAACTATTGATCACTTAGACCTACTTAGGGCCTAAAACTAAGAAAAACTTAAGACATAAATCCTAAAGCTTCTCCCCCTTTAGTCATCTGCAAAAAGGATAGGGAGGAATAACACAAAGATTCAGGGAGTAGAATCCCCAGAATCAGAAGATGGTTCATCTTCAAAGATGGAGGGGTCATCAAAAACTGGAGGTGAAATAGCCAATCCAGGGGCATGCACCTTGACAGTCCAGTCAGCCAATACACAAGCAATTTTGTGGGTTTTGGTGGAAACCCTTAGTGCTCTTGAAGCTATCTTTTCAGCCCTTGAAGGTTTAGCAGGTGCAGCAGCACCAGAAGCTTCAACTTTCTCTTTGTTGGCAGACACAAAGGTGTTGAGAGAGTCAAACAAAGCAGACATGTTTGGGAGTTTGTTTGTGGTTTTCATTGGCGGTGGAGGTGAAGTATATGAGGGTATGGTGTTTGGAGTTGGAAGGTTGGAAACCAAAAAGTTGCTTGTACCAGCAACAGAATCCATGGTAGAGGAAGAGAGGTTAACGTTCTGAACAGTATAAGCCATACGTTGAACTTCTTCAGAAGGTAAAGATCCAGAAGCCAAAGGCATTGGATCTGCTGACATATCAGGCTCATTTGAAGCATTTTGATCAATATGTTGATCAGCAAAGAATTGATTTTGCTCAGCACCTTGAGCATTTAGAACAACTGTTTGTGCTTTGTTACCAGTTGGAGCAATTTCCTCAATGGGAGCAGTTTCTTCAGCTTGAATGGGTTCAGCAACTTGCACATTCTGAACTCCTGGTTTAGTAGCAGAAGCTTCAACCTTCTGAACTTCTGGTTCAATAGTTTTCTGAGCTTGTTGAGAGATTTCCTGACCATCTTGAAACACTTCATTGTTGAAGTCAGAATTGAAATCTTCAATGTTGAGGTCAAAGCCAGTTGAAAATTCCATATGCTCATCTTGAGCAGGTTCTTCCCTATTCATGTTGGAAGCTAAAATCTCAGCTACTTCCTGAGTTTCTTCATCAACATTCTGAGTTTTCTTCTCAGTATTTTCTTCAACTCTCTGATTTCCAGCAAGAGAGTTTTCCTTAGCCATCTCAGCAGCTTTTTCACTTTTCAAGTCTTCCTTTGGAGAGGATGCTTCTTTATTCTTCTGAGCATTCTCTTCAAACACTAATTGACCAATCATGGAGCAGAACTGTGAGTTTCCTTCTTCCACAATTTCCTTTGCAAGCTCTGCGACTTTGGAGAATATCTCTATAGCAGGTGGAGAGGGAGGTCTGTCTTCTGAGTCTTCAGGAGTCTTGTCTTTGATTTCTTCTAACTTTCTCTTCTTTGTTGCCTTCTGAACATTCTGACGAGAAGATCTCTTTGTTGAGCCAGATGTTTCAGAGGTTGTGAAGGAAGCCATATTTGTGGTGGTGATGCGTAGTTGACCTAGAGTTTTGGAGGTAAACTTCATGAAGTCAATCTTGCGTGGTTCACCGTCAAGTGGCACTTTTGCCTTCTGGAAGATAGGAGTAAGGTGCATTCCATAGGGTAATCCAGCAACCGTTTGCTTCATGGCCAAGCATGAGTCAATCATGTGTTGAATGATGATGAAACAAAGATTGAGTTTGGTCTTGCTTATGAGGTGGTGGAGGATGCAGAGATCCATATCAGAAACAACATCAAAAGATCCACATTTTGGTACTAGAGTGTGCCTAATCATGTTGTGAAGGATTTTTGGAACATCTACTAGATTTGTGGAGTTAAAGGGGAGAGTGTCTTTGGTATATTTGGCTATGAGTTGTTCTTTGTTGATATTGAGATTGTCAAACCATGAGCAAGAAGATAGTTTGTTACCTTCATTAGGGATTCTCAAAGCTTCAGAAAGAAACTCTTGAGTGACTGTGATTTGTACTCCTTTGACAGAAGAGATGAGAAAGTTCTCATTCTCCTTCTTTTGCTTCACAATCAGATTGGTGTAGAACTCTCTGACCAATCCTTCATAAGTGTGTTCTTGTAGAGACACAAAGTCAGTCCATCCTTGTGGATCTGTGAACTTCTGCAGATTCCATCCCTTTGTCTCCAAGCTTTCAAACTCAAAGTACTTGGATCTGCTCATAGGTCTAAAGGCAATCTTGTCTGCTCTTTGAGCCTTGAGGACAACAGCTACTTTAGTGATGTCTTTTCCTTTGCCATGCTTTCTTGGGGAAGATTCCTTCTTCACACCAGTCTCAACATTTTCTTCTTCATTCTGAGAAGTAGACTTTCCCTTTGTTGAAGAAACAGACTTCTCTGTATGCAGAGGCTGAGCTTCTCTTGCAATCTCTTTTCTTCTCTTGTTGATTTTCCTGGTAGACTTAACAATCTCAGTGAGAGTTTGTTCAGAATCTTCATCCATTTCTTCAGGAACTTCCTCTATTTGTTCCTCAAAAGTTTCATCCATTTCTTCATCATCTGAAGCAGAGCTTTCTTCTTCAGTGCTTGGTTCTTCCTCCTTTTCTTCTTCAACTATCTTCTCTTCTTCTTCTTTTCCAAAATTTGTTTCTTTATCTTCATCAGAGAGAAGATCCACGTGAGAAACTGTTGGTTCCTTTGAAGATTTCTTCATCCTAGTAGAGCGTCTAGTAGGAACAGGTCTAGGTTTGATGATTGATTGTTTAGAAGATTTTGATCTTGAGGATTTTGGTTCGTCGAAAGCAGGGTAGATGACGTCAGGAAGAACTGTATGAACAGGGGTTTCGTTCAAAGTTGGTTGATCAGAGGTGTGATCAGCAGCGGTGTTTTGTGGTGGTGATGGAGAATGTTGTACTTGAGAATTTTCACCATCAGCAAACTTTGAAGTGGTTTTGGTTCTTGCCATTTTTCAGAAAATGTAAGAAACAGAGTGGGTTCTTAGATTTTGAAATTTTTGTGAAGAGTTTAGAAGAGAAAGGTTTGGATTAAGATAGAAGTGAAATAATCAGAAGTGGTTACTGATTATATAGACAAAGCGTGCAGAAAGAAGAAAAGAAATGATGGTAGTTACATTGGGAAAGAGGAAAATTGGAACGGACAGGAGAGAGAAAGGATAAAGTAGCCGTTTGTAAAAAGGAAGGGGATTGGTTGATTTGATAGTTAAGGCTTTACATGGTGGTTAATTCTTAAATATAACTTCTTATAACCAAGCATTAAATGCTTAAGATTATAGAAGGATATTTGGAGAAGGGTAACACAAAATCTTACGCATGAGATTTCTGACCCAGATTTCAGATTTTTGAACGTTCTGACCTTTCTGAACATTCTGACCTGAGGAACATTCTGAACTCAGGAACATTCTGAACTCAGGAACATTCTGATGAATGTTCTGATTGAGATAGATCTATCTGATTTGCATCAGATGATATCAAGGGGTTTAGTCTAAGGCCCTTAGTGATCTGTAATCAATCTTTATTGGGATTTTTCATGATTAACAATTTTTCTTTAAGAAAATTGAATCTATCCTCAACAAGGGGTTTTGTGAAAATGTCAGCTAGTTGATTTTCAGTGTCAACAAAGCTTAATGCAATATTCTTTTTCTGAACATGGTCTCTAATGAAATGATGCTTTATTTCAATATGTTTAGACCTAGAATGCTGAATAGGATTCTTAGAAAGATTAATTGCACTTGTATTATCACAATAAATAGGAACACTTGTGTACCTTAGAGAGTAGTCTTCCAGCTGATTTCTTACCCACAAAATTTGAGAGCAACAACTAGTTGCAGACACATACTCAGCTTCAGTTGTGGAGAGAGCAATGGTGTTTTGCTTTCTGCAAGACCATCCAATCAATGCTTGTCCCAAGAATTGGCAAGATCCACTTGTGCTCTTTCTCTCAACTTTGTCTCCAGCATAATCAGCATCACAATATGCTACAAGATCAAAACTAGAACCTTTTCTATACCAAAGGCCTAGATCAGTAGTACCTACCAGATACCTAAGGATTCTTTTGACTGCAGTCAAGTGTGATTCTTTTGCACAAGTTTGAAATCTAGCACATAATCCAACTGCAAACACTATATCTGGTCTGCTAGCAGTCAAGTATAATAATGAACCTATCATGCCTCTATATTCTTTTTCAGAAACAGATTTTCCACTTTCATCCTTATCTAAACTTGAAGATGGATGTATAGGGGTGGCCATGATTTTTGCCTCATTCATTTTATATTTTCTAAGAATATCTTTGACATATTTTTCTTGACTTATGAAAATTCCATTTGGATGTTGTTTAATTTGTAAACCAAGGAAAAAACCAAGTTCACCCATCATACTCATCTCAAATTCATTTTGCATAAGGTTTGAAAATTCTTCACACATTTTCTCTTTAGTTGCACCAAAGATGATGTCATCAACATACACTTGAACTATAAGTAAGTCAGAGTTATGTGTTTTTCTAAAGAGTGTGGTATCAATTTTTCCTCTTGAAAATCCATTTTCAATTAAAAATGTGCTAAGTCTATCATACCAAGCTCTAGGAGCTTGTTTAAGGCCATAAAGTGCTTTGGTAAGTTTAAAAACATGATTTGGTTTTTCTTTATTTATGAAACCAGGAAGTTGGCTAACATAAACTTCTTCATTTAGAAAACCATTTAAGAATGCACTTTTCACATCCATTTGAAAAAGTTTAATGCTTTTATAAGCAGCATAAGCAAGAAGAATTCTGATGGCTTCTAACCTTGCAACTGGTGCAAAGGTCTCATCATAGTCAATACCTTCTTGTTGGTTATAGCCTTGAGCAACTAACCTTGCTTTGTTTCTGACAACCTTACCTTCTTCATCAAGCTTATTTCTGAACACCCATCTTGTACCAATGATGGTTTTGGCTTGATTATTTGGAACCAGGTTCCAAACTTTGTTTCTTTCGAACTGAGAAAGTTCCTCCTTCATGGCTTCAATCCATGAGTCATCAACAATAGCTTCATTGATTGATTTAGGTTCCATTTGAGAAATCATTGCCATGTTGTTATCCTGAAAGGACATTCTGGTTCTTACACCATCAGTTGTGCTTCCAATGATTTGATCTACAGGATGGTCTCCTACCATTCTTCAACTTCTGGGTGGACTTTGGAAGGTTTGATCCTGAACATTCTGATCATCTTCTTTCTCTACTGTGTTCACAGTATTTATACTGGGAACGTTCTCAGTGTCTTCACTTTCTTTTGGTTGAGAATATTCATCATATTCATCAAATATGACATGCATACTGATTTCAACTGTCTGGGTTTTTAGATTGTACACTCTATAACCTTTAGAAGTTGTAGAGTATCCTAAAAAGATAGCTTTATCTGATTTAGGATCAAACTTACCCAATTTTTCTTTATTGTTCAGAATGTAGCAATAGCAGCCAAATATGTGAAAATAAGATATGCTAGGTTTAATGTTTTTCCAGAGTTCATATGGGGTTTTGTTAAGAACTTTTCTTATTGAAACTCTATTTAAAATGTAACAAGATGTATTAATGGCTTCTGCCCAAAAGTACTCTTCAACATTTGATTCATTTAACATTGTTCTAGCCATTTCTTGCAAAGTTCTGTTTTTTCTTTCAACAACTCCATTTTGTTGTGGAGTTCTTGCACAAGAGAAGTTATGTTCAATACCATTTTCATCAAAGAATGTTTTGAAGGATGCATTTTCAAATTCTCCTCCATGATCACTCCTTACTATGATGATATTGGAACCTTTTTCATTTTGAACTCTTTTACAAAAGTTTTGAAAAGCTTCAAAAGATTCATCTTTGTGTTTTAAAAATAGAACCCATGTAAATCTGGAAAAGTCATCAACAATAACAAAGCCATATCTTTTGCCATTTAGACTTGCAGTTTGAACTGGACCAAAGAGATCAATATGAAGAAGCTCTAAAGGTTTTTGAGTTGAAATAAACTCAATAGTTTTAAAACTGCTTTTTACTTGTTTACCTTTGACACAAGCTTCACAGATCTTGTCCTTTTCAAAGCTAATCTTGGGCAACCCTCTAACTAGATCAAGTTGAGAAAGTTTAGCAATAGTTTTCATGCTTATATGACCAGCCCTCTTGTGCCAGATCCATTTGTCTTTTTCAAGAGACATAAAACAGGATTCAGCAGGCATATCATTTAGTTCTAAAACATATAAATTCTTTTTCCTTGATCCAGAGAAGAATAATTTGTTAGAGGAGGCTTGCCTTACTTCACATATGTTAGATTTAAAGACAACTTCAAATCCACTATCACACAATTGACTTATGCTAAGTAGATTATGTTTTAAACCTTCTACATACTGAACATTTTCTATTTTAGCAGAGTTAGGTTTACCTATTGTGCCTTTTCCTCTGATCTTACCTTTATCATTGTTTCCAAATGTCACCAGTCCTCCATCCTTCTTTTCAAAGGTCAGAAAACAGTTCCTGTCACCTGTCATGTGCCTAGAACAACCACTATCCAGGTACCATGGTTTTGTTCTTGCACCCTGAAGCAGGACCTCTTCCTCATCATCTGACTGAGCCATTAGTCCCATGTCTGCATCTGCATCTTCTTGGGGGTCTGATTCTTCTATGTCATCCCAAGTGATCATTGCTCTTTTCTTTGGAGGAGGTTTTCTTTGAACCTTTTTGATGTCAAGACATTCATTTTTGTAGTGTCCAGTCTTGTTGCATCCAAAGCAAGTGACTTGGCTTTTGTCAGCTTCAGTTCTGGTGCTGTTGTTGGTGTTTGGAAACTTCTTTCTGATGGTTTCATTTTCAGCTTCCTCTTCATGAATTTCTTCTATTTCTTGTGGTTCTTGAACATCATCATCAGTTACTGATGGGGTTTGCTGAGATGCTTTTAAGGCAAGTGTTTTTACCTTCTTTACTGGTTTGTCTCCTTGAAGTACAACTTCATGAGCTCTTAGTGAACCAATAAGGTCTTCCAGGTTCATAGATTTTAAATCTTTGGCCTGAGTGATTGCAGTGACCATAGGTCTCCACATACTTGGAAGACATCTCAATATCTTTCTGATTCTCTCATGAGTAGAATATGCCTTACCAAGAGATCTCATTTCATTTACTATTGTGGTAAATCTAGCATACATCTCATCAATGGTTTCATTTTCACTCATTTCAAAGACTTCAAACTTTCTGACTCCAATGTCAATTCTAGTTTCTTTGACATGAGATGTACCTTCATGATGTATTCTCAAAGTATCCCATACCTCTTTAGCATTTTTACATTCATCAACTCTTTCACTTTCTTCCATGGTTAGTGCACATGATAAAAAGAGTCTAGCTTTAGAGTTTAACAATACCTGAGCTTTCTCATTTGTTGACCATGCACTTTTACTTTTGACAGCTCCTTCTTTGTTTGTTGGAACAAAATCTCCATCTGTGATAACTGCCCACATGTCATTGTCTTGAGATCTGAGAAAGAGTTCCATCTTTCCTTTCCAGAAGTAGTAGTTTGATCCATCAAAGAGTGGTGGTCTGTTTGATGATCCTCCTTCAGCTATGTACTTGACTTTAGACATACTTCCTGAATCTTTTCTCTAACACTTGTTTAAGTGTTCAAGCCCTTAGAGCCGGGCTCTGATGCCAATTGAAGTAGATAAAATAGTCACAAGGAAGGGGGGGTTTGAATTGTGACCCTTTAAAAATTATCCTGAAACTTAAAAGTGCTTCTCAAGTTGTTTACTTGGAATGGTTAAGTTAACTTTCTGAACTCAGAACGTTTTGAAGTTCATACACAGAAACTGATTAACAAAGTAAATGTGTTGGTGTGTGTTGTGTATACTGAAAATAAAGAGTATAGGGAAGAGAGAAAGAACACACAGAGATTTATAGAGGTTCACCCAATGTGGGCTAGTCCTCTCCTCACAATTTTGTGAGAGTTTCCACTATGATGCCTTGAGATAACCTCCCAAGTTCTGCACCTTACAATCTTTGTTCACCTGCACAATTACACTTCTGTATTCTCTAAGCCTCAGCAGGCTTGCACCTTCTTGCTAAGTTACCTACTTAGACTTTTACACCTTTGCTCAAAACTAATACTTTAGTACCTGTTATCGCGATTTTCGGGTGTCAAATCATTAATTGGATTTGAACCTTTCAATCATTGATATCTCTATTTTTTTTGGGGAGAGGTAAAATCGAGAAAAAACCTCAGAAATTCTAAGTTCGGGGCTGATTTCATTACGGGAAGGTGTTAGGCACCCGCGATGACTATAGTATCCTATAGGAACCGTTTTCTATGCTTTATGTTTATGCGTTGCTTTTATTGCTATTTTGTAAAAAAGATTATCTTTTAAGAATGAGAGGGAGGAGGTTGGATTCTATTTTATTGGACTTGGAGAGATTTTGAGTCTCTTGCCTACATACCCTTTTAAGGGATCAAAATTCCATGTAGTTCTCTTCCAAAATGTTTTTGTGAGTTTTGTTCAATTTTAAGTTTGAAAAAGAAGTTTTGAAGAAAAGGATGAGAGGCCGTAAAGGCTTGAGATTAGGAAACAAGTGAGGTTGGTCAATTATTTACAAAAAGGTTAAAGTTGGAAATTAACACTAGTTTTGATTTTGTCTTAAGAAAGCGAAAAGAAAAGGTGAGGTTTCGACCTCATTTTATTGCAAAATAGTTTGAATTATGTGTTGATTTTTGATGGAGAAATTATAAGTTTTCCTAGGTTTTACGCTTTCTAAACATACATCTAGCGGAAAGTCATACAACGTGTGTGCATGTGTCGGTGTACATCATCATAGTCCATAGTCCTTTACATCGGGTCCTATTTTACATTCTATAGTCTTGCATGAAATTAAAGAAAAGTAAACTAACTAAACATTGAGAAATTGAATGGAACCTAAACTCAGAGAAAGGGGATGAATTGGAGCTTTCAAAAGGCATGAAACACAAAATGGTTAGTGAAGCAATATGCAATGATAATGAAATGTTAGGCAATAAGAAAGACAAAATATGGAAGGATGTGAAGAAGAAATACACGCTAACTAATGTGACTTATGAAACAAGAGATTAAAAGCTAGACTTTGCAAAATTAGGAAACTAGCACCTAAACTTGCAAGATAAAAGCTATCCTATTAACAAAATTGAAAATACCGCAAAACGTGGACAAAGATCAAACTTAATCAAAAATGGAACATATTGCAAGAATTGTAAACAAAATCAACTAACGCAATTAGACACATCGCAAAAATTGTAAGCAAAATCAATTAACTAACACAATTAAAACATATTGCAAGAATTGTAAGCAAAATCAATTAACTAACACAATTAAACATATTGCAAAAATTGTAAGCAAAATCAATTAACTAACACAATTAAACATATTGCAAAAATAGTAAGCAAGATCCACTAACACAATTACATGAATTAGTACAAAATCAGGAGCAAACTCATCATAAAATTAAATGCCAAACATCAACATCACATGACAAGTTTCGGATCAAAAAATGTACAAGAAAATTCACACGAAACCGCACAAAATATACAAATCCAAAGTGAAGTTAACACGTATTATTTCCATTAGCTCTGAACATGTAAAGATATTCCATAATAGTGAAAAACATATCAAGAACACATAGCATTTTTGGAATTTTTATGAAGGAATTAAAATGCACAGGAGGTCCAAATAGCAAGCACAGAGGTGCACATAGCAAGAAAATTCAAGAAACTGCAAGAAAGCCAAAAAAAGCCCAATGGATCCTGATCCAACCCATACGCTGGTGGATACGGATCTTTCAGATGCCTCCGGGACGTTAGATTGATCCGGATCCCCTAAACCTAGATCTAACGGTCAGAAACAAAGGGAAATGGGTCGGGTTGTGAACCGGCCCGGTTTGCTTGCATATATAAGGGAAACTGGTCCGGTTCAGGCCATTTTCACTCTTCTTTCTCTCTCTTCGCTCCGTCTTCTCTCTTCTCTCTTGCGCCGCTCTCATATTTGTAAACCCTAACCCTAGTTTCTTGAATCCTACCCAGAATTCGCTCATCTATGGCTTAATCAACTCGTGCTTTCATCCTAAGCATGAATCAGTCAAAAGAAATCGTTTTCAACCGTTGAATCAAGACGAATCTTGAGTTTCAATCCGGAAGTTTGAACTGTTTGGCTTTTCGTGTTTTTCTGAATGAAATTTTCGTAAAAACCCAAGGGTTCACTCCGATTCACACACGTTGTGGATCTTGAAGTGTTTTCTTGTTTTTTTTCAAATCATTTTGTGTTAAAGTTAGGGTTTCGAGCCGAACAGTTTCGATCTTCCACGGATTCGCATCATTCCGAATTCGTGATGATTTCCAACGGGATGAAATAGAGTTTAGATGTTACCTGAGTTTGGATCGGAGATTCGAACCGTTTCTTCGCCGTTCCTTTGGATTTGGCTTCTGATCTTGAATTCTTGGCTTCGAACTTCGTGAATGAACCGGTATCGTTTCTTCTTCTTCTTCTCTGATTCGAATCCGGTGAAATTCTTCGCCTCTTCTTCTTCTTCTCTGATTCAGGCTCTGCGATCACGCTTGTAGCGCGCTACCTTCGGTGGCGTGCTCGCGTTTGAATTGCAGACGCAACGGTTCAGTGATGAAAATTCACCGTGAATTCTCTGAGAACTGCTTGAAGTTGCATCGAATTCATTCGCATTTTGCTTCTGTTTGTCTCTGTGGATCGGATCCAATGATGAATTCAAAGAATTGGTGCCAATGGTTCTGGATTGATGCTGGAATTGATCTAGGGTTTTGTAACACCCCGTTTCCCAAAACAACGTAATATTATATAAAACATCAGAGTTCAGCATACAACGGAGTATTACATCTACTTTTCAAAATTCAGTTTAAATAGATTATAAAAACTATTTAATTCAACACCTCATTTTATAAAAATCTGCAGCGGAATATTTATTTAAAAATCAATCAACAACTATGTCATCATCCTTGGCACAAAGGCCTCATCATACTACAATTTATTGCATAAAGATAAAATCTCCAACGACATGTCCTTCAAATAAAATGATACATAAGGAATGAAAGAGTTAAACATCAAAATCCCCATCCCGTTACGTATCAGAGCCTACGACACGAGAGCCAACTCCTATCTATCCTTCGCTACCTGCACTTGCCCACGAGGCGGCAATTCCAGCAGAAGGGGTGAGATTCACAACAATAATATTAATATATAAATCAAACGTCAAGATTAACAATCATAAATCCAACTCATACATATACATCATAGCACACCATAACATCATCATAACAACATCATAAGCATCATCATAACACATTCATAAGCATCATCATAACACCATCATAAGCATCATCATAACAACATCATAAGCATTATCATAACAACATCATAAGCATCATCATAACAACATCATAAGCATCAACGTCTCAAAACATCATCTCATATATGTCACAATTTGACTCAACTAAATGCAACCCTAACATCTTGACATCATGCATGTGGTACCATATATTTATAGCATTAATATGCTTCACCGTCGCTTTGAGCAAATGCTCCACCGTCGCTTTGAGCATAAAGCTCCACCGTCGCTTTGAGCATAAAGCTCCACCGTCTCATAAATATGCAAATGCATGGACTCGTCATTTAACAACTTAATACACCGTCTCAAACATCATTCATAATGCAAAACTGACACATGCAAGTATAATAGTTACATGGCAGAATATCATCTCATCAATCATATACATCACAACACGTAACATCATCACAATCACATAATCATCATATTTAAACATCACTTACTATCAACAATACATCAATTATTCACAACATAAAAGAACCATCAGCAATCATCTTTACGTAACTCATCTAAGGGTATAAAACATCTCAACACTACCCCAAGGGTCCCTCTCAAGTCCCATGCGAAATTAGATCGCAAAAACAACAAACAGTCCAAACAACTAACTAATACTTAAGTTTGAAGTTAGGAAACCAACCATAAGTTTTGGACTAACTTGGGATTAGTTAGGCTAAGTTTTCTAAAAAATTTCTGAAGACCTACTTGGACTATTTTCATCATAATTCAAAATCTACAAATTCTCTTCGAGTCAAACCAGTGCCATTAGAAAGCTAACTCAATTATCTACAACTTTCATGTTTACACCTAAAGCCAATTATATACCAATTAATACCAGTTTTCATTTCAAATTCGGACAAAGTTGTGCTGAAATTCATAAAAATTCATTGTGACCTACGTTCAGTAATTTGACCATAACTCAAGTTCTATAAATTATTTTGACGTCAGACCAACGGCATTAGAAAGCTAACATTCATACCTACAACTTTCGTGTTTACACCGAAAGCTAGTTCGAAACAGAAACTGATGCAAAAGATGCAACAACATGAAACAGGGTATGCTGTCAAAGGTAGCTCTCGGGAAAACTCTATTTTTCACTCAAAAACCCAAATTTCATCTACCCAAATCCCAAATTTGATAGAGAACAATGTTTACAGGTTCTATATACAACATAACAATAGAAACATCTCATAGAAACATCAATTCTCACATCAAATTCATCAAAATCATCCAAACCCTAGTTTATGAACTCTTCCCAATTTCTTCCTAATCTCTTAGTTAATCAAAAACAGATGATTCAATATTAATATTACAGAAGTTAGGCTCACCCTTACCTGATTAGATGAATAAAAGCTACAGCAAATCTCTCCTCTTGGCTAATCCTTCTTTGCTCTTGGTTCTTCTCTCTTTCTCCCCAAAAAGCTATGTTTTCTTTACTGTACGTACAAAACTTATGTCTGCCTCCTTCTATTCCTTACCAACCAAAACATAACTCCTTTTTTTCTATTTACTCCCTCACTAAATCTTATTAAATTTCTCATTAACCCTCCTTAATTCTATTAACTCCAAATAAATCCCTCTTTATCTAAAATAAATATTATTTCTCCTATTTTCATAAAATTCTACAAGTAATTATATAATAAAATATATATCAAATAACAACACACTAATATTCACATAATTCAACATTTTCATATAAAAATACACCAAACATATTAAAATCAACCAAAAATAGTAAAATAGCAACTGGGGCGTTACAACTCTCCCCAACTTAGAGAATTTTCGTCCTCGAAAATGTACCTCAAGCAACAATTCTTCCTGCATGTTAGTTCTCTACACAACAAACAACAATTCAAAAACAACAACAAAAGCAACATTAGAGTTGACACTCTATCCTAGGTGGCTCAGCACGACTCTACTACTGGTCTGACAGACCGACCTGCTCTGATACCAATTGTAACACCCCGTTTCCCAAAACAACGTAATATTATATAAAACATCAGAGTTCAGCATACAACGGAGTATTACATCTACTTTTCAAAATTCAGTTTAAATAGATTATAAAAACTATTTAATTCAACACCTCATTTTATAAAAATCTGCAGCGGAATATTTATTTAAAAATCAATCAACAACTATGTCATCATCCTTGGCACAAAGGCCTCATCATACTACAATTTATTGCATAAAGATAAAATCTCCAACGACATGTCCTTCAAATAAAATGATACATAAGGAATGAAAGAGTTAAACATCAAAATCCCCATCCCGTTACGTATCAGAGCCTACGACACGAGAGCCAACTCCTATCTATCCTTCGCTACCTGCACTTGCCCACGAGGCGGCAATTCCAGCAGAAGGGGTGAGATTCACAACAATAATATTAATATATAAATCAAACGTCAAGATTAACAATCATAAATCCAACTCATACATATACATCATAGCACACCATAACATCATCATAACAACATTCATAAGCATCATCATAACACCATCATAAGCATCATCATAACAACATCATAAGCATTATCATAACAACATCATAAGCATCATCATAACAACATCATAAGCATCAACGTCTCAAAACATCATCTCATATATGTCACAATTTGACTCAACTAAATGCAACCCTAACATCTTGACATCATGCATGTGGTACCATATATTTATAGCATTAATATGCTTCACCGTCGCTTTGAGCAAATGCTCCACCGTCGCTTTGAGCATAAAGCTCCACCGTCGCTTTGAGCATAAAGCTCCACCGTCTCATAAATATGCAAATGCATGGACTCGTCATTTAACAACTTAATACACCGTCTCAAACATCATTCATAATGCAAAACTGACACATGCAAGTATAATAGTTACATGGCAGAATATCATCTCATCAATCATATACATCACAACACGTAACATCATCACAATCACATAATCATCATATTTAAACATCACTTACTATCAACAATACATCAATTATTCACAACATAAAAGAACCATCAGCAATCATCTTTACGTAACTCATCTAAGGGTATAAAACATCTCAACACTACCCCAAGGGTCCCTCTCAAGTCCCATGCGAAATTAGATCGCAAAAACAACAAACAGTCCAAACAACTAACTAATACTTAAGTTTGAAGTTAGGAAACCAACCATAAGTTTTGGACTAACTTGGGATTAGTTAGGCTAAGTTTTCTAAAAAATTTCTGAAGACCTACTTGGACTATTTTCATCATAATTCAAAATCTACAAATTCTCTTCGAGTCAAACCAGTGCCATTAGAAAGCTAACTCAATTATCTACAACTTTCATGTTTACACCTAAAGCCAATTATGTACCAATTAATACCAGTTTTCATTTCAAATTCGGACAAAGTTGTGCTGAAATTCATAAAAATTCATTGTGACCTACGTTCAGTAATTTGACCATAACTCAAGTTCTATAAATTATTTTGACGTCAGACCAACGGCATTAGAAAGCTAACATTCATACCTACAACTTTCGTGTTTACACCGAAAGCTAGTTCGAAACAGAAACTGATGCAAAAGACGCAACAACATGAAACAGGGTATGCTGTCAAAGGTAGCTCTCGGGAAAACTCTATTTTTCACTCAAAAACCCAAATTTCATCTACCCAAATCCCAAATTTGATAGAGAACAATGTTTACAGGTTCTATATACAACATAACAATAGAAACATCTCATAGAAACATCAATTCTCACATCAAATTCATCAAAATCATCCAAACCCTAGTTTATGAACTCTTCCCAATTTCTTCCTAATCTCTTAGTTAATCAAAAACAGATGATTCAATATTAATATTACAGAAGTTAGGCTCACCCTTACCTGATTAGATGAATAAAAGCTACAGCAAATCTCTCCTCTTGGCTAATCCTTCTTTGCTCTTGGTTCTTCTCTCTTTCTCCCCAAAAAGCTATGTTTTCTTTACTGTACGTACAAAACTTATGTCTGCCTCCTTCTATTCCTTACCAACCAAAACATAACTCCTTTTTTTCTATTTACTCCCTCACTAAATCTTATTAAATTTCTCATTAACCCTCCTTAATTCTATTAACTCCAAATAAATCCCTCTTTATCTAAAATAAATATTATTTCTCCTATTTTCATAAAATTCTACAAGTAATTATATAATAAAATATATATCAAATAACAACACACTAATATTCACATAATTCAACATTTTCATATAAAAATACACCAAACATATTAAAATCAACCAAAAATAGTAAAATAGCAACTGGGGCGTTACAACTCTCCCCAACTTAGAGAATTTTCGTCCTCGAAAATGTACCTCAAGCAACAATTCTTCCTGCATGTTAGTTCTCTACACAACAAACAACAATTCAAAAACAACAACAAAAGCAACATTAGAGTTGACACTCTATCCTAGGTGGCTCAGCACGACTCTACTACTGGTCTGACAGACCGACCTGCTCTGATACCAATTGTAACACCCCGTTTCCCAAAACAACGTAATATTATATAAAACATCAGAGTTCAGCATACAACGGAGTATTACATCTACTTTTCAAAATTCAGTTTAAATAGATTATAAAAACTATTTAATTCAACACCTCATTTTATAAAAATCTGCAGCGGAATATTTATTTAAAAATCAATCAACAACTATGTCATCATCCTTGGCACAAAGGCCTCATCATACTACAATTTATTGCATAAAGATAAAATCTCCAACGACATGTCCTTCAAATAAAATGATACATAAGGAATGAAAGAGTTAAACATCAAAATCCCCATCCCGTTACGTATCAGAGCCTACGACACGAGAGCCAACTCCTATCTATCCTTCGCTACCTGCACTTGCCCACGAGGCGGCAATTCCAGCAGAAGGGGTGAGATTCACAACAATAATATTAATATATAAATCAAACGTCAAGATTAACAATCATAAATCCAACTCATACATATACATCATAGCACACCATAACATCATCATAACAACATTCATAAGCATCATCATAACACCATCATAAGCATCATCATAACAACATCATAAGCATTATCATAACAACATCATAAGCATCATCATAACAACATCATAAGCATCAACGTCTCAAAACATCATCTCATATATGTCACAATTTGACTCAACTAAATGCAACCCTAACATCTTGACATCATGCATGTGGTACCATATATTTATAGCATTAATATGCTTCACCGTCGCTTTGAGCAAATGCTCCACCGTCGCTTTGAGCATAAAGCTCCACCGTCGCTTTGAGCATAAAGCTCCACCGTCTCATAAATATGCAAATGCATGGACTCGTCATTTAACAACTTAATACACCGTCTCAAACATCATTCATAATGCAAAACTGACACATGCAAGTATAATAGTTACATGGCAGAATATCATCTCATCAATCATATACATCACAACACGTAACATCATCACAATCACATAATCATCATATTTAAACATCACTTACTATCAACAATACATCAATTATTCACAACATAAAAGAACCATCAGCAATCATCTTTACGTAACTCATCTAAGGGTATAAAACATCTCAACACTACCCCAAGGGTCCCTCTCAAGTCCCATGCGAAATTAGATCGCAAAAACAACAAACAGTCCAAACAACTAACTAATACTTAAGTTTGAAGTTAGGAAACCAACCATAAGTTTTGGACTAACTTGGGATTAGTTAGGCTAAGTTTTCTAAAAAATTTCTGAAGACCTACTTGGACTATTTTCATCATAATTCAAAATCTACAAATTCTCTTCGAGTCAAACCAGTGCCATTAGAAAGCTAACTCAATTATCTACAACTTTCATGTTTACACCTAAAGCCAATTATGTACCAATTAATACCAGTTTTCATTTCAAATTCGGACAAAGTTGTGCTGAAATTCATAAAAATTCATTGTGACCTACGTTCAGTAATTTGACCATAACTCAAGTTCTATAAATTATTTTGACGTCAGACCAACGGCATTAGAAAGCTAACATTCATACCTACAACTTTCGTGTTTACACCGAAAGCTAGTTCGAAACAGAAACTGATGCAAAAGACGCAACAACATGAAACAGGGTATGCTGTCAAAGGTAGCTCTCGGGAAAACTCTATTTTTCACTCAAAAACCCAAATTTCATCTACCCAAATCCCAAATTTGATAGAGAACAATGTTTACAGGTTCTATATACAACATAACAATAGAAACATCTCATAGAAACATCAATTCTCACATCAAATTCATCAAAATCATCCAAACCCTAGTTTATGAACTCTTCCCAATTTCTTCCTAATCTCTTAGTTAATCAAAAACAGATGATTCAATATTAATATTACAGAAGTTAGGCTCACCCTTACCTGATTAGATGAATAAAAGCTACAGCAAATCTCTCCTCTTGGCTAATCCTTCTTTGCTCTTGGTTCTTCTCTCTTTCTCCCCAAAAAGCTATGTTTTCTTTACTGTACGTACAAAACTTATGTCTGCCTCCTTCTATTCCTTACCAACCAAAACATAACTCCTTTTTTTCTATTTACTCCCTCACTAAATCTTATTAAATTTCTCATTAACCCTCCTTAATTCTATTAACTCCAAATAAATCCCTCTTTATCTAAAATAAATATTATTTCTCCTATTTTCATAAAATTCTACAAGTAATTATATAATAAAATATATATCAAATAACAACACACTAATATTCACATAATTCAACATTTTCATATAAAAATACACCAAACATATTAAAATCAACCAAAAATAGTAAAATAGCAACTGGGGCGTTACAACTCTCCCCAACTTAGAGAATTTTCGTCCTCGAAAATGTACCTCAAGCAACAATTCTTCCTGCATGTTAGTTCTCTACACAACAAACAACAATTCAAAAACAACAACAAAAGCAACATTAGAGTTGACACTCTATCCTAGGTGGCTCAGCACGACTCTACTACTGGTCTGACAGACCGACCTGCTCTGATACCAATTGTAACACCCCGTTTCCCAAAACAACGTAATATTATATAAAACATCAGAGTTCAGCATACAACGGAGTATTACATCTACTTTTCAAAATTCAGTTTAAATAGATTATAAAAACTATTTAATTCAACACCTCATTTTATAAAAATCTGCAGCGGAATATTTATTTAAAAATCAATCAACAACTATGTCATCATCCTTGGCACAAAGGCCTCATCATACTACAATTTATTGCATAAAGATAAAATCTCCAACGACATGTCCTTCAAATAAAATGATACATAAGGAATGAAAGAGTTAAACATCAAAATCCCCATCCCGTTACGTATCAGAGCCTACGACACGAGAGCCAACTCCTATCTATCCTTCGCTACCTGCACTTGCCCACGAGGCGGCAATTCCAGCAGAAGGGGTGAGATTCACAACAATAATATTAATATATAAATCAAACGTCAAGATTAACAATCATAAATCCAACTCATACATATACATCATAGCACACCATAACATCATCATAACAACATTCATAAGCATCATCATAACACCATCATAAGCATCATCATAACAACATCATAAGCATTATCATAACAACATCATAAGCATCATCATAACAACATCATAAGCATCAACGTCTCAAAACATCATCTCATATATGTCACAATTTGACTCAACTAAATGCAACCCTAACATCTTGACATCATGCATGTGGTACCATATATTTATAGCATTAATATGCTTCACCGTCGCTTTGAGCAAATGCTCCACCGTCGCTTTGAGCATAAAGCTCCACCGTCGCTTTGAGCATAAAGCTCCACCGTCTCATAAATATGCAAATGCATGGACTCGTCATTTAACAACTTAATACACCGTCTCAAACATCATTCATAATGCAAAACTGACACATGCAAGTATAATAGTTACATGGCAGAATATCATCTCATCAATCATATACATCACAACACGTAACATCATCACAATCACATAATCATCATATTTAAACATCACTTACTATCAACAATACATCAATTATTCACAACATAAAAGAACCATCAGCAATCATCTTTACGTAACTCATCTAAGGGTATAAAACATCTCAACACTACCCCAAGGGTCCCTCTCAAGTCCCATGCGAAATTAGATCGCAAAAACAACAAACAGTCCAAACAACTAACTAATACTTAAGTTTGAAGTTAGGAAACCAACCATAAGTTTTGGACTAACTTGGGATTAGTTAGGCTAAGTTTTCTAAAAAATTTCTGAAGACCTACTTGGACTATTTTCATCATAATTCAAAATCTACAAATTCTCTTCGAGTCAAACCAGTGCCATTAGAAAGCTAACTCAATTATCTACAACTTTCATGTTTACACCTAAAGCCAATTATATACCAATTAATACCAGTTTTCATTTCAAATTCGGACAAAGTTGTGCTGAAATTCATAAAAATTCATTGTGACCTACGTTCAGTAATTTGACCATAACTCAAGTTCTATAAATTATTTTGACGTCAGACCAACGGCATTAGAAAGCTAACATTCATACCTACAACTTTCGTGTTTACACCGAAAGCTAGTTCGAAACAGAAACTGATGCAAAAGACGCAACAACATGAAACAGGGTATGCTGTCAAAGGTAGCTCTCGGGAAAACTCTATTTTTCACTCAAAAACCCAAATTTCATCTACCCAAATCCCAAATTTGATAGAGAACAATGTTTACAGGTTCTATATACAACATAACAATAGAAACATCTCATAGAAACATCAATTCTCACATCAAATTCATCAAAATCATCCAAACCCTAGTTTATGAACTCTTCCCAATTTCTTCCTAATCTCTTAGTTAATCAAAAACAGATGATTCAATATTAATATTACAGAAGTTAGGCTCACCCTTACCTGATTAGATGAATAAAAGCTACAGCAAATCTCTCCTCTTGGCTAATCCTTCTTTGCTCTTGGTTCTTCTCTCTTTCTCCCCAAAAAGCTATGTTTTCTTTACTGTACGTACAAAACTTATGTCTGCCTCCTTCTATTCCTTACCAACCAAAACATAACTCCTTTTTTTCTATTTACTCCCTCACTAAATCTTATTAAATTTCTCATTAACCCTCCTTAATTCTATTAACTCCAAATAAATCCCTCTTTATCTAAAATAAATATTATTTCTCCTATTTTCATAAAATTCTACAAGTAATTATATAATAAAATATATATCAAATAACAACACACTAATATTCACATAATTCAACATTTTCATATAAAAATACACCAAACATATTAAAATCAACCAAAAATAGTAAAATAGCAACTGGGGCGTTACAACTCTCCCCAACTTAGAGAATTTTCGTCCTCGAAAATGTACCTCAAGCAACAATTCTTCCTGCATGTTAGTTCTCTACACAACAAACAACAATTCAAAAACAACAACAAAAGCAACATTAGAGTTGACACTCTATCCTAGGTGGCTCAGCACGACTCTACTACTGGTCTGACAGACCGACCTGCTCTGATACCAATTGTAACACCCCGTTTCCCAAAACAACGTAATATTATATAAAACATCAGAGTTCAGCATACAACGGAGTATTACATCTACTTTTCAAAATTCAGTTTAAATAGATTATAAAAACTATTTAATTCAACACCTCATTTTATAAAAATCTGCAGCGGAATATTTATTTAAAAATCAATCAACAACTATGTCATCATCCTTGGCACAAAGGCCTCATCATACTACAATTTATTGCATAAAGATAAAATCTCCAACGACATGTCCTTCAAATAAAATGATACATAAGGAATGAAAGAGTTAAACATCAAAATCCCCATCCCGTTACGTATCAGAGCCTACGACACGAGAGCCAACTCCTATCTATCCTTCGCTACCTGCACTTGCCCACGAGGCGGCAATTCCAGCAGAAGGGGTGAGATTCACAACAATAATATTAATATATAAATCAAACGTCAAGATTAACAATCATAAATCCAACTCATACATATACATCATAGCACACCATAACATCATCATAACAACATTCATAAGCATCATCATAACACCATCATAAGCATCATCATAACAACATCATAAGCATTATCATAACAACATCATAAGCATCATCATAACAACATCATAAGCATCAACGTCTCAAAACATCATCTCATATATGTCACAATTTGACTCAACTAAATGCAACCCTAACATCTTGACATCATGCATGTGGTACCATATATTTATAGCATTAATATGCTTCACCGTCGCTTTGAGCAAATGCTCCACCGTCGCTTTGAGCATAAAGCTCCACCGTCGCTTTGAGCATAAAGCTCCACCGTCTCATAAATATGCAAATGCATGGACTCGTCATTTAACAACTTAATACACCGTCTCAAACATCATTCATAATGCAAAACTGACACATGCAAGTATAATAGTTACATGGCAGAATATCATCTCATCAATCATATACATCACAACACGTAACATCATCACAATCACATAATCATCATATTTAAACATCACTTACTATCAACAATACATCAATTATTCACAACATAAAAGAACCATCAGCAATCATCTTTACGTAACTCATCTAAGGGTATAAAACATCTCAACACTACCCCAAGGGTCCCTCTCAAGTCCCATGCGAAATTAGATCGCAAAAACAACAAACAGTCCAAACAACTAACTAATACTTAAGTTTGAAGTTAGGAAACCAACCATAAGTTTTGGACTAACTTGGGATTAGTTAGGCTAAGTTTTCTAAAAAATTTCTGAAGACCTACTTGGACTATTTTCATCATAATTCAAAATCTACAAATTCTCTTCGAGTCAAACCAGTGCCATTAGAAAGCTAACTCAATTATCTACAACTTTCATGTTTACACCTAAAGCCAATTATATACCAATTAATACCAGTTTTCATTTCAAATTCGGACAAAGTTGTGCTGAAATTCATAAAAATTCATTGTGACCTACGTTCAGTAATTTGACCATAACTCAAGTTCTATAAATTATTTTGACGTCAGACCAACGGCATTAGAAAGCTAACATTCATACCTACAACTTTCGTGTTTACACCGAAAGCTAGTTCGAAACAGAAACTGATGCAAAAGACGCAACAACATGAAACAGGGTATGCTGTCAAAGGTAGCTCTCGGGAAAACTCTATTTTTCACTCAAAAACCCAAATTTCATCTACCCAAATCCCAAATTTGATAGAGAACAATGTTTACAGGTTCTATATACAACATAACAATAGAAACATCTCATAGAAACATCAATTCTCACATCAAATTCATCAAAATCATCCAAACCCTAGTTTATGAACTCTTCCCAATTTCTTCCTAATCTCTTAGTTAATCAAAAACAGATGATTCAATATTAATATTACAGAAGTTAGGCTCACCCTTACCTGATTAGATGAATAAAAGCTACAGCAAATCTCTCCTCTTGGCTAATCCTTCTTTGCTCTTGGTTCTTCTCTCTTTCTCCCCAAAAAGCTATGTTTTCTTTACTGTACGTACAAAACTTATGTCTGCCTCCTTCTATTCCTTACCAACCAAAACATAACTCCTTTTTTTCTATTTACTCCCTCACTAAATCTTATTAAATTTCTCATTAACCCTCCTTAATTCTATTAACTCCAAATAAATCCCTCTTTATCTAAAATAAATATTATTTCTCCTATTTTCATAAAATTCTACAAGTAATTATATAATAAAATATATATCAAATAACAACACACTAATATTCACATAATTCAACATTTTCATATAAAAATACACCAAACATATTAAAATCAACCAAAAATAGTAAAATAGCAACTGGGGCGTTACAACTCTCCCCAACTTAGAGAATTTTCGTCCTCGAAAATGTACCTCAAGCAACAATTCTTCCTGCATGTTAGTTCTCTACACAACAAACAACAATTCAAAAACAACAACAAAAGCAACATTAGAGTTGACACTCTATCCTAGGTGGCTCAGCACGACTCTACTACTGGTCTGACAGACCGACCTGCTCTGATACCAATTGTAACACCCCGTTTCCCAAAACAACGTAATATTATATAAAACATCAGAGTTCAGCATACAACGGAGTATTACATCTACTTTTCAAAATTCAGTTTAAATAGATTATAAAAACTATTTAATTCAACACCTCATTTTATAAAAATCTGCAGCGGAATATTTATTTAAAAATCAATCAACAACTATGTCATCATCCTTGGCACAAAGGCCTCATCATACTACAATTTATTGCATAAAGATAAAATCTCCAACGACATGTCCTTCAAATAAAATGATACATAAGGAATGAAAGAGTTAAACATCAAAATCCCCATCCCGTTACGTATCAGAGCCTACGACACGAGAGCCAACTCCTATCTATCCTTCGCTACCTGCACTTGCCCACGAGGCGGCAATTCCAGCAGAAGGGGTGAGATTCACAACAATAATATTAATATATAAATCAAACGTCAAGATTAACAATCATAAATCCAACTCATACATATACATCATAGCACACCATAACATCATCATAACAACATTCATAAGCATCATCATAACACCATCATAAGCATCATCATAACAACATCATAAGCATTATCATAACAACATCATAAGCATCATCATAACAACATCATAAGCATCAACGTCTCAAAACATCATCTCATATATGTCACAATTTGACTCAACTAAATGCAACCCTAACATCTTGACATCATGCATGTGGTACCATATATTTATAGCATTAATATGCTTCACCGTCGCTTTGAGCAAATGCTCCACCGTCGCTTTGAGCATAAAGCTCCACCGTCGCTTTGAGCATAAAGCTCCACCGTCTCATAAATATGCAAATGCATGGACTCGTCATTTAACAACTTAATACACCGTCTCAAACATCATTCATAATGCAAAACTGACACATGCAAGTATAATAGTTACATGGCAGAATATCATCTCATCAATCATATACATCACAACACGTAACATCATCACAATCACATAATCATCATATTTAAACATCACTTACTATCAACAATACATCAATTATTCACAACATAAAAGAACCATCAGCAATCATCTTTACGTAACTCATCTAAGGGTATAAAACATCTCAACACTACCCCAAGGGTCCCTCTCAAGTCCCATGCGAAATTAGATCGCAAAAACAACAAACAGTCCAAACAACTAACTAATACTTAAGTTTGAAGTTAGGAAACCAACCATAAGTTTTGGACTAACTTGGGATTAGTTAGGCTAAGTTTTCTAAAAAATTTCTGAAGACCTACTTGGACTATTTTCATCATAATTCAAAATCTACAAATTCTCTTCGAGTCAAACCAGTGCCATTAGAAAGCTAACTCAATTATCTACAACTTTCATGTTTACACCTAAAGCCAATTATGTACCAATTAATACCAGTTTTCATTTCAAATTCGGACAAAGTTGTGCTGAAATTCATAAAAATTCATTGTGACCTACGTTCAGTAATTTGACCATAACTCAAGTTCTATAAATTATTTTGACGTCAGACCAACGGCATTAGAAAGCTAACATTCATACCTACAACTTTCGTGTTTACACCGAAAGCTAGTTCGAAACAGAAACTGATGCAAAAGACGCAACAACATGAAACAGGGTATGCTGTCAAAGGTAGCTCTCGGGAAAACTCTATTTTTCACTCAAAAACCCAAATTTCATCTACCCAAATCCCAAATTTGATAGAGAACAATGTTTACAGGTTCTATATACAACATAACAATAGAAACATCTCATAGAAACATCAATTCTCACATCAAATTCATCAAAATCATCCAAACCCTAGTTTATGAACTCTTCCCAATTTCTTCCTAATCTCTTAGTTAATCAAAAACAGATGATTCAATATTAATATTACAGAAGTTAGGCTCACCCTTACCTGATTAGATGAATAAAAGCTACAACAAATCTCTCCTCTTGGCTAATCCTTCTTTGCTCTTGGTTCTTCTCTCTTTCTCCCCAAAAAGCTATGTTTTCTTTACTGTACGTACAAAACTTATGTCTGCCTCCTTCTATTCCTTACCAACCAAAACATAACTCCTTTTTTTCTATTTACTCCCTCACTAAATCTTATTAAATTTCTCATTAACCCTCCTTAATTCTATTAACTCCAAATAAATCCCTCTTTATCTAAAATAAATATTATTTCTCCTATTTTCATAAAATTCTACAAGTAATTATATAATAAAATATATATCAAATAACAACACACTAATATTCACATAATTCAACATTTTCATATAAAAATACACCAAACATATTAAAATCAACCAAAAATAGTAAAATAGCAACTGGGGCGTTACAGGTTTCATGAATGTTCATGCATTTTCTGAGTTTCTTGTGGATTTGATTCTAACTGCCAAGAGAGAGAATGAGAATTCTGTTAGTGTGATGTGGCGTGATTCTGATCCTGATTCTGACACCTAGAGCCTTATATAGGCTGACATGTGGACTGGGGGCCAATGAGCTTGTGCCACGTGGACTTGGAACTGCTTGCGTGGCTTTTTGGACTGAATTGGCTTCTTTTTGACCTTGGGGACCAATCTGCAAATATGTAAAATATGGGACCACTTTGCAAATAAAAAAAATGGGACTATTTTTAAAAGAATAAAAAAATTTGACTGTTTTCTAAAAGAATTGGGACAATCTTGCAAAAAAAACAAAATATTTGGACCAAATTGTAATTTTTAAAAGTATTTGGACTAAAATGTAAAAATAATAAAATTGGCTAAAAATGTAACTTGAAAATAACGTAAAGTGAAACGTTTAAAAACGATAAAACGGACTAAAACGAACAAACTACCAAAAATGAGGTATTTTAAAATACCTCTCTGCCCAAAATTCAAATAATGTGAAAAGACTAAAATGCCCCTGGGGCAAAAACGACTCAGACTGACTCAGATGCAAACTAGATGATTTTGTACAAATTTGATTAATGATTCATGAAAACAAATTGAAAAGACTCAGGGACAAATTGTAGGGACTGAAAATGGGTTCCTTTGTAGGAAATGACCAAAATACCCTTTTGTATGGTTTTATGCAAAAAATTCAAAAGACTGAAACATTAACGTATGCAACTGGAGCACAGTAGAAAACATGGTGAATTTGAAAGTATTAGAAAGTAGTAAGAATTTGAAAGAGTATTTTTAGGTCCAAAATGGGGGCATGACAGCTGCCCCTATTTAAGTTTCTTCGTTTGGAGAGTCAAGAGTCGGAGTCTTTGACTTGACGCGACGAAGATACTTAAATATCGACATTTGCACTGATTTTGGACGTAAAAATACGTTTGTAAGTGCGGTGTATGCCATGCAACATTTTGATTATGAATGCAAGACAGACTGAGGATTGATTTTAACAGAATATGTCGTATCCATTGCGGGATTGGTGGACATTAACAGAATAGCAAAAAGGAGAATATGTCGCATCCATTGCGGGACTGATTGACATTAACAAAATAGCAGATAACAAGACTCACTGGGGAGACTCGAGAGCAAATTCGACGGGTACAAGCTGTTCTTTGATGCGAACTAGCCACTTGACCGGGAATATTGACGGAAGGCGCAAGCTGCTCTTGTATTTGAGCTGGTTACTTGGCTGAAAGAAAATATAGAAAGCACAAGCTGTTCTTGGACACGAACTAGTTACTTGGCTGAAGGACAACAAAATAGAAAGCACAAGCCGTTCTTGTATTTGAACTAGTTACTTGGCTGAAGGAAAACAAAATAGAAAGCACAAGCCGTTCTTGTATTTGAACTAGTTACTTGGCTGCCAGGGAACAAAATAGAAAGCACGAGCTGTTCTTGGACCTGAACTGGTCGCTCGGCGGATATCAAAAGGATAGGTACAAGCTGTTCTTGGATGCGAACTTGCTACTTGACCGATAACAGAAACAAATTGCATTTGAAAAGGAATTGAATTTGATTGACATAACTGCAGGAGCTTGAATTTGACAGGAGTATTGACAAAACTGTTGAAATTTGAAATTGACATGACAGTAGACATTTGTTGTTAGCAGAAGAAATTTGAAATTGACACGATTGATTTTGATGGAGATTAACATAGGAATCGAGAATGCAAATGCGTATGAATAGCATAACAATTTTATCAAATGCATGAACACATAGGATGCATGATTATGCATGTATGAATGCTTTGGAATGCATGATGATTGGCAATTTGTAGACAGAATTTCGCAACGACAGACAACACATTGGAATATTGGGCACGTAATGGCTCGCGCTCGGACATATTTGTAAAAGTTCCTCTTCTGGGGATGCAGTCGTTCGAAGATACATCGAGACCATTGCTGAAGGCAGGAAGCTGCAGAGTTGTAGAGAAAAACAGTCTGAATGGTGTTGCTGCTTGTTGGAACAGTCACGTAAGTGCTTCAGACATCGCATCTGTGGTCAATGCTTTTGCATGTTTTTTCTTTTTCATTTCATTTTTTCATTTTTCATTTTTTTTTTTTTTTCATCCCATTTTTGCTTGGATCGCCCTTTCGGGTTTTCGATCCACCGGGGAATAGTTTTTTCTCATGCCCCTGTTTTTGCCTGAATTGCCTTTGAAGGTTGTCAATCCATCGGGGTGCTCATTTTTGCCTAAGCCGCCCTTTCGGGTTTTCGACTTAGCGAGCATATTCATTTTTTCATGCTTTTCATCCTGTTTTTTCATTCTTGCCATTGACCACAGACCGTCATTGGAGGGAAGACTTGCTAGTAACTTGAATTGGAATTGATATCAATGTAGATTTGTTCATGCATGTTTCATTTGAACGTACCTAGCTGTTCAGACTTGCTTTCAAAATACTCAAAAATTTTCAATTTTCATAATGTTTATTCCAAACATGCATCATTATTAACATAGAAGAAATCTTTTGTACAAAGCTTTGAAAATAGAACGGAAAATGAGTGCCAAACAAAAGCATAGGCTCAAATCGATGCATAAGGGTGGTAGTCGGCCAAAAGCGCGACTCCACGGATTTACAAATCTTGGAAAATGGTAATTTTATTGGTTGGTGGTACATTGAACACAGTAACTGCTATGGTATCTGAAACTCTTGAATCCACAGGCGTCGGAACCTCGGATGAGAACAGCCAAACATTGATTGCAAAGATCCCAAGGGGAATGGTAAGTTTCCAGATATAGTCAATTGTCTTTTATTTCAATCTCATTTTTGCATGAACCGCCCCTTCGGGTTTTCGGCTCATCGAGACGCTCATTTTTGCCTGAGTTACATGTAATCTCAGCGAGCTTTTACATTTTGTTTCTTTTCTCTTTTTGTTTTTTTTTTGTCCCTTATTTTGCCTGGACCGCCCTTTCGGGTTTTCGATCCACCGGGAAGCGCATTTTTGCCTAGGCCGCCCTTTCGGGTTTTCGACCTACCACGCTGTTCTTTTCATATCTAGACAAAGTATTTCTTGACTATATCGGCATTCACAGGATTCGGAAGTTCTACACCATCCATGTGTGTGAGAATCAAAGCACCGCCGGAGAAAGCCTTCTTGACAACATAAGGTCCTTCATAGTTAGGCGTCCACTTGCCCCTTGGGTCGGGTTGCTGACTCATCCTCCTTTTCAACACGAGTTCACCCTCTCTGAATACCCGAGGACGGACTTTCTTGTCAAAAGCAGTTTTCATCCTTGTTTGATACATTTGACCGTGAGCTAAAGCATCAAGGCGTCTTTCCTCAATCAAATTCAACTGGTCGTACCGACTCTGGCACCATTCAGCCTCAGACAACTTTGCTTCCATAATCACACGGAGAGACGGAATCTCCACTTCCAACGGGAGAACTGCTTCCATGCCGTATACCAGAGAAAAAGGCGTTGCCCTAGTTGAACTATGAACTGTAGTGCGGTAGCCGTGTAAAGCATAGGGCAACATCTCATGCCAATCTTTGTACGTTGTTACCATCTTCTGCACAACCTTCTTGATGTTCTTATTGGCGGCCTCGACTGCACCATTCATCTGAGGTCTGTAAGGAGAAGAATTGTGGTGTTCAATCTTGAATTTCTCGCATAAAGCTTGTACCATGTCATTGTTCAGATTGGTACCATTGTCAGTGATAATCTTGCTAGGAACACCATACCGACAGATGATATTGTTCTTGATGAACTTGACTACCACTTGCTTAGTCACGCTGGCATATGATGCAGCTTCGACCCATTTGGTGAAATAATCAATTGCTACCAGAATAAAACGATGACCATTCGAAGCTTTCGGTTCAATTCTTCCGATCATATCAATGCCCCACATAGAGAAAGGCCACGGAGAAGACATAACATTGAGAGTGTGCGGAGGCACATGGATCTTATCAGCATATATTTGACATTTGTGGCATTTCCTGGCATATTGGTAGCAATCGCGCTCCATGGTCATCCAGTAGTAACCAGCTCTCAACAGCTTTCTAGACATAGCATGCCCCGACGCGTGGGTCCCGAAGGTGCCATCGTGCACATCGTGCATTAGCTGCTCTGCTTCACATTCATCAACACATCTTAACAATACCATATCGAAATTCCTCTTGTACAGAACATCACCATCCAGCAGGAACTTGCTAGCCAGCCTGCGCAGCGTCTTCTTGTCTCTATTGGGAGCATTCGGTGGATACTCCCGGCTTTGCAAAAATTGCTTGATATCATAATACCAGGGTTTGTTGCCGACTCCGCTTGAACCTGTTTGTACAATTGCACCACTGACAGTAAACACATGAGCGGGCCGGTCTAAGCGTTGTACTTTGATCATCGGCACGTGATTCCAATGGTTCACTTGAAGCATGGAAGATAAGGTAGCAAGAGCATCGGCCATTTGGTTCTCTTCTCGGGGAATATGGTGCAACTCGACTTTTGTAAAATACGTCAACAGACGCCTTGCATAATCACGGTAAGGGATCAAGTTAGCATGATGAGTCTCCCATTCTCCCTTTATCTGGTTGATGACTAGTGCAGAGTCTCCATAGATGTCCAGATGCTTGATTCTCATATCGATGGCTTCTTCAATTCCCAGGATACATGCCTCGTATTCGGCCACATTGTTGGTGCACTCAAACATAATCCGGGCGGTGAAAGGGATGTGATGCCCCTGCGGAGCCACAATTACTGCGCCAATTCCTCGGCCATAAGCATTAACAGCACCATCAAAGACCAATCCCCATTTGCTATCCGGGTCTGGACCTTCACCGATCAGCGGTTCTTCACAGTCTCTTGACTTTAAAAACATGACCTCTTCGTCTAGGAAATCGAACTTCAAAGGTTGATAATCATCAAGCGGTTGGCAAGCCAGATGGTCAGCCAGGATGCTCCCTCTAATGGCCTTCTGAGCTTTAAACACAATATCATACTCTGACAGTAACATTTGCCAACGTGCTATTTTTCCAGTGACAGCCGGTTTCTCAAAAATGTACTTGATCGGATCCATCCGGGATATCAACCAAGTTGTATGATTCATCAAGTAATGACGCAGGCGTTTTGCGGCCCAAGCTAGTGCACAACAGGTTTTCTCGAGCATTGTATACCGAGTCTCACAATCGGTGAATTTCTTGCTCAAATAATAGATTGCATGCTCTTTCTTTCCAGTTTCATCCTGCTGACCGAGCACACATCCCATAGACTCATCCAACACTGACAGATACATGATCAGGGGCCTTCCTTCCACCGGCGGAACGAGGATAGGAGGTTCTAGCAAATAACTCTTGATGTTGTCGAAAGCTTCTTGGCATTCATCATTCCATACCACCGATTGATTCTTCCTGAGCAACTTGAAAATCGGCCCGCAGGTTGCATTCATGTGAGATATAAATCTAGAAATGTAGTTCAAACGCCCAAGGAACCCCCTGACTTGCTTCTCGGTCTGCGGGGCCGGCATCTCACGGATAGCTCGGACTTTATCGGGATCTACTTCAATGCCCTTCTGGCTGACAATGAAGCCTAGCAACTTCCCAGATCTGACACCGAACGTACATTTGTTTGGGTTCAGCCGAAGCTTGTACTTTCTCAACCTTTTAAACATCTTAGCCAAATACTCGACGTGCTGTTCTTCATCACTTGACTTGACAATCATGTCATCTACATACACTTCGACTTCTTTGTGAATCATGTCATGGAACAAAGTGGTCATCCCCCTTTGGTAAGTAGCACCGGCATTTATTAGACCGAACGGCATCGCCTTGCAGCAAAAAGTTCCCCATGGAGTGATGAACGACGTCTTCTCCCTGTCTTTGGGTGACATTTTGATTTGGTTATAGCCAGAAAAACCGTCCATGAAGGAGAACACCTTACACTGGGCAGTATTGTCAACAAGCACATCGATGTGAGGCAGTGGGAAATTGTCTTTCAAGCTCGCTCTATTCAAATCTCTGTAGTCAACACACATTCGAACCTTACCATCTTTCTTTGGCACTGGCACGATGTTAGCAACCCACTCGGGATACTCAACTGTCATGAGAAAACCCGCATCAATCTGTTTCTGCACTTCACCTTTGATCTTCAGAGCCATGTCCGGCCGTGTCCGTCTCAGCTTTTGTCTGACAGGAGGACAGTCTGGTTTAGTCGGTATCCGATGCTCCACAATCTGAGGATCCAAACCTGGCATGTCTTCATACGACCATGCAAAAATGTCCGAGTATTCGCGGAGAAGCTGGAAGATCCTTTTCTTGAGGCCTTCCTCTAATGCAGCACCGACCTTGATCTCTCTTTTGTTATCCTCGGTACCCAAGTTGATTAGTTCGATCTCCTCCTGATGAGGCCGAATGGTTTTCTCTTCTTGTTCAAGCAATCGGGCAATCTCATCTGGTATACCATCACCATCCTCATCTTCGGTCTCGAACACCGGGGATTCAACAGTTTGGAGAAACATAGAGTCACTGTGTTCAACGGGTTCATTTTGGTTCGATCTGCGTGACATGATTGGATGATTTTTTAGAAAATAGTTTTCATGCAGATCTTTGAAATTAATATGAAAATGCAGATGTTTTGGTTTTTTCTGGCATTACCATTATTTCCAAGGGAAAAAGCATTAAAGAAAAAGAGTCGTGAAAGAAACGACGTTTTTTATTGATAATGGTGATGTCGGAACAAACATGCCCTTTACAGAAATGTCACTTCCGCCTCGGGCAGGGCAGAAGGATTGTTATTTTGAAAATAAGGCCTAAACAGCAAGACATATTACTTAGAATCATGCACAAACACAGGGAGATTGATAACGTTCCAGTTCTTTGCAATGCCTCCTCGTATCACAAATGTGGGCCTAGCCCCTCTTTCAGCAAGATCATCAAGGATTGCATTGACAAATCCAGCACTACGGAATGTTCCAGCTGACACGCCTGACGTCGGAGAGAAACCGAGACCCTCTTTGTGTTTGTTGTCCTGCAGCTGTATCAATTGGCCCCAACCAGCGGCCTGACCCTCCTGAACGGCCTTCTGCGCATGTTTCAATGAAGCCATGGCAGCACTAGCTCTCTTGGGCTCCGTACCCTCGATGGTCAAACCCTGGAATGCAGTTCCTTCGGCAGATTTAGCTTCGATGCAAGAGAAGGATGATAACTGACTGACCAGATAAGCTTCTTCCCCATGTACTGTCACAAGTTTACCATTCCTTACGAACTTTAGCTTCTGGTGGAGAGTAGAAGTAACTGCCCCGGCCTCGTGTATCCACGGTCTGCCAAGAAGACAACTGTAAGAGGCATCTATGTCCATAACCTGGAAAGTAATCATGAATGTTTCAGGACCAATAGTCATGGGGAGATCCACTTCTCCTAGCACAGTTTTACGGGAACCATCGAAAGCCTTGACTAAGAAAGTACTCCTTCTCAAAGGAACTCCTCGGCAACTCAACTGATCTAGAGTCGACTTAGGCATCACATTCAACGACGACCCAGTGTCCACCAACACGTTGGACAACATATCTGTTTTGCAGTTCATGGAAATATGCAGGGCCAAGTTGTGGTGCTTTCCTGCCTCTGGAAGTTCATCTTCACCAAACCAAAGGTTACTGCAAGCAGTGATGTTAGCCACTATTCCACCGAATTGGTCTTCTGTGACTTCGTGGTCGACATAGGCTTGTTCCAACACCTTCAATAACACATTCCTGTGAGCCTCCGAACTGAGGAGTAGAGCCAAGATGGATATCTTTGAAGGAGTCTGTAACAGCTGATCAACGATCTTATAATCGCTCTTCTTAATTATCTTCAAAATCTCATCCAGATTGGAATCATCAATGGAATGGCCTGGGCGGCTGGTACTTTCAACAACGGGAGGGATTGTTAATGGAGTAGTCTTATCAGTAGGAATTGTAACTTGCACATCATCTTTCTTCTGGAATAAAAGTGGTCGGACCTTGCCGCTCCTCAAAGCCGTCACTTCAGCGATACTGCCTACTGCGCTTGTGGACACCAAAGGTACTTCTTTCCCGTTTTCCAACATAGTCGCACTGTACTTGTACGGGATGGCTTTTGTTGAGGTATATGGCACTGGACCAGGCAACCGTATGACCAACGGTTCAACATCCTTCCTGACGGGCTTGCTCTTGATTGGAGTATCGTGGAAGATTGGCACTATCATACAAACGTCACTGGTAGTCAGGTAGTTGTCGTTCATCAATCTTTGGATATCAGTCTGGACTGTGCTGCAACCCAAAGGGTTCTGAAGACATTCACAGCAGGCAGCGTGGTCGTGGTTGAACAAGGAAGCTTGGCATAGCTTGATATGTAGTGGCACCAGGGGTGTAGCAACATTACGGACACTGAGACGAGGGATTTCTTCCCAGACTTCGATCATATTTACAGCGGCATGGTTGGGGAGTGGATTGTCAAGCACGTGTGGGACGTTGTTTTCAAAGGACAGCTTTCCCTGGTCGATCAACTTCTTTACAATGTATTTTAGAGCGTAGCAACCTTCTACGTCATGCCCTAGGGCGCCTTGGTGGAAATCACATCTGAGATCGGAGCGGAACCTGGGAGGCAATGGGTTTGGCGGAGGCTTACCAGGTCTAGTGGTGCAATACCCCTTATGTAACAGAGTTGGGAGTAGTTCAGCGTACGCCATTGGTATCGGCGGAAAAGATGGTCTAGATTGAGGGCCCTGTTGTTGTTGTTGTTGTTGTTGAGCGAGCGGTTGTTGTTGCATCTGTTGGGCAATGGCATTAACAGGGACCTGAGGCTGGCCCGGTAGTGGAGGGTATTGATGGTAGAACGGCGGATAGAACGGATGCTGGGCATACTGTAGGTACTGATACGGTTGAGGCAATTGTGTAGCATTGACGGGAGCGGCAGTGGTAGATTGATGGGTTCCGGCGGACACCATTCCCACTTCTGATTCCTTTTTCTTATGGTGACCATTGCCGTATTTCTTCGGTGCATTCGAGGACTCACCTTTCTCAAACACGATGATCCCTTCTCGGACGGCTTCCTCCAAGCGGGTTCCCATAGTGACCATTTCAGAGAAGTTGCTTGGGGCGGCAATAATCATTCTCTCAACATAATCCTTCTTCAGGGTCTTCAAGAATGTTTGAGTCATTTCTTCCTCGTCCAAAGCAGGAATGATACGGGCAGCTTCCCCTCTCCACCTCTGTGCGTATTCGCGAAAGCTCTCGTCCTTTTTCTGAGACAGAAATCGGAGGAATTCTCTATTCGGCTTGAGCCTAGTGTTGAATCCGTAATGGTTCTTGAAAGCAGTAGCCAGATCATCAAAAGTATGAATATCATCCTTGCTCAAACCGGTATACCACTCTGCGGCATCTTCCATTAGGCTGTCCTGGAAGCAATGGATCATAAGTGAATCATTGTCTGCATGGTTCGCCATCTTCCGGACGTACTTGATGATGTGGTTTTGGGGGCAAGTCAGCCCATTGTAGCGGTCAAACTCCGGGACCTTGAATTTCTTGGGGACATCCACCCTCGGCACTAAACAAAGATCGTGGGTTCTGACGAGGTCACTGCTCCCACGGTTGGCCTTGATCTCGCGACGGAGTTCTCTGGCGAGCTCTTCCATTCTTTCTTCCATTGTTCCCAATACAGGAGTCTTTCCACGGTAATCATTAGCATTGGCGCCTTGAGGCGTAGAGTGCACAATCGGATCTGTGAAGACTGTTGACTGAGGCAAGGTAGTGTGAAGAGATGTTTGTCCCGAGACGGGGATCTGGTTGCTGTTGGCAGCACTGGAAGCAACTGTTGTAGGATCTGGAGCAAAGAAAAGTGGGAGCCCGTACGGGTATCCTCTCGGCATGGCGAAACGGCTATCGAGAGATGATGTTGGGATTGCCTCGGTGGTCTCTGGAGCGGATGAGGTTGGCTGCTCTTGAGCGGCTACCAGAGCGGTCATGGCGTCGAGAGCTTTGGCTAACTCTTCTCTCACAGAAGCTAGTTCAGTGCGGAGCTGTGCATTCTCTTCTTCCATAGCTACTTGGTTTCTCCTTCTGTACTGTCTGGTCTGATGTACTCTGGTGGTTGGATCAGTCCTTTGAGCACGAGCCACTTTTCACACTGCGGCAGAAGAACCAGGAGGCAATGAGCACTTGGAAGTTTTTTGTGACCGATGAATGATGCACATGATGCATGATATGCGAATGCGGATGCAAAAAATGACTCTTTTTATTATCAAAGGGTTTTTTTTTTAGACAAATTAGAATTCTTTGCAAACATTATCGGACTAACAGATTATTCAAAGCAAGTTGTTTTGATACATTGCGCCAAGGGAGTAGGCTTCTGAAACATAAGCTGAGCAAACAACATAACAAAAAGCAATCCTATCATCCGGAACTAAGGAGTGACCGGGTAGTATTCGGAATCCGAGTCTGAAGCTGAACCACAATGACTGGCGAAGAAATCTCGACGACCTCTGACTCTCCTGGAGTCTCTCCTCAATAGATCATCCTTCTCCTCAAGCTCCTTCCTAACTCTGGCTAGTTCCTTCTTCAGCATACGGTTCTCATGATTCTTCTGCTCGTCTCTGCCATCCAGAGTCATGATCAAGTTCTCAGCCTCACTGTAACGGGCTTTCCATGCTCGCTTCTCTTCACTCTCCATAGCTAGATGCTCCTGATACATCTCCTGAGTCGCGGGAAGCAAAGGTAAGGGTCTCGATAGAGTAGATGCAGATACGTGTCTCATAGCAGGGTAAGGCATGCCAATCTCTCCGGCTCGGTCTATCACCCACGGAGTATAGGCCCCATGTGCAATACCGGATCTCACACCCAAATGCTTCACATCTTTCCTACGAACCTTAGACCAAGCATCTGTAAAAGCTTTCCTTTGCCCGGTGGGAGCATTGGAATAGTAGAAGAACTCTTGAGATGTAGCAAGGTTGATGGGCCTCGCTCTCATAGGAAAACCAAACTGTCTCATAGCTAACTCGGGGTTGTAGTTGATTCCTCCCCGGTGTCATACCCTCATTTTGGACCTAAAAATACTCTTTCAATTTCCCTGCTATTTTCTAATCCTTTCAAATTCACCGTGTTTTCTACTGTGCTTCAATTGCATGCATTACTGTTTCAGTCTTTTAAATTTTTGCATAAAATCACACAAAAGGGTATTTTGGTCATTTCCCACAAAGGAACCCATTTTCAGTCCCTGCAATTTGTCCCTGAGTCTTTTCAATTTGTTTGCATGAATCATTAATTAAATTTTGTACCAAAATCATCTTAGTTTTGCATCTGAGTCAGTTTGAGTCGTTTTTGCCCCAGGGGCATTTTAGTCTTTTCACATCAAATAAATTTTGGGCAGAGAGGTATTTTAAAATACCTCATTGTGTAATTTGTTCATTTTAGTCCGTTGTGTCAATTTTAATCGTTTCACTTTACGTTGCATTTCAAATTACATTTTTTAGCCAATTTTATTATTTTTACATTTTAGTCCAAATACTTTTAAAAAATTACAATTCAGTCCAAATATTTTGTTTTTTTGCAAGTTTGTCCCAATTCTTTTGAAAACAGTCCAATTCTTTCATTTCTTTTAAAAACAGTCCATTTTTAATAAATTGCAGTTCAGTCCCATTTTTTTTACATAATTGCAAAACAGTCCAAATCTTTATACAATTGCAGATTGGTCCTCAAGAGCCACACGGGCAGTTCAATCCAGATGGCAGGTTCCCATTGGTCCAAATGCACATGTGGCAGCCTATAAAAGGCCACCACTGCACAGTGTCAGAGTCAGAGATCCCATTCATCAAGCGCCACATCACACAAACAGATTTTTTTTTTCTCTCTCTTGGCAGTTACAGATCAGAATCACAAAAGCTCAAGAACAAATGCATGAACCCTAATTTTTCCAGAACTGAATGCAAGCAAAATCAATGAAATTGGGACAGCTCTCAGAGATTCAACGTTGAATCTTCATCATTGAGCCTTCATTTCTGCAATTCAAGCACCAGATTCATCGCCGGAAGCAACGAATCCAAATGCGATCACAGAAGCAAGTTTGAGAAGAAGAGGGAAAGAAAGATTCACGGAATCCGAACCGGTTCAGAAGGAGAAGGAGAAAATCACCAGTTTTGTTCCAGAAATCAAGCCAAGATCAACAACAGAATCGAATCCAAGGATTTCTGAAGATCCAGATCGAATCTCCGAACCAAAATCAGGTAAAAATCACAAACTTACTCCTTTGTTTCGTTCAAGAACAACAACGAGTTCCATAACGACGTAGAACAGCGCGAATCCGTGAAGCTTTGGTTCGGAATCACAAACCCTAACCTTTTCTGAGAAAATTTCAAGATTCCAAAGGTTTACAACGGTGATTCATCGTTGTAAACCAACGAATCAACAAGAAAAACACACAGAAAGAAGATTTGAACAAAAAAATGAACCAAAACCGTACGGATTCCGCAAGAAAGAATTCTGGATCCACGTCGTTTCAACTAATGCATGTGAAAACCAGCAATGGATTCGTGTTTAGAACCATGAAAGGAAGCGATTGAGCCATGAATCATGGAATTCTGGGTCGGATTTCAGAGATTAGGGTTAGGGTTCAAGAACACGAAACAACGGCGGAGAAGAGAAGAAAAAAGAATGAAAAGTGAAGGAATCCGGGTCGTAGCCCCTTTTATACGCGTGTTGGGTCGGGTTGACCCAAGACCCGGTCCACTCTCCTCTCATTCTCAGCCGTTGATCAAGATCCTGATGGATCTGGATCAATCCAACGCTCCTGGAGCGTTAGCTTGATCCGGATCCATCAGATCCGTGGGTTTGGGCCTCTTACCCGCCAGCTTTTGTTTTTCTTTCAGTTTCTTGATTTTTTCTCGCTATCTACACCTTTGTTCTTGCTATCTGAACCCCTATGCATGCTAAAATTCCTTGCAAAGTTCCTGGAAAATTCTTAGTGTGTTCTTGATATGTTTTTGGCTGTTTAGTATTATTTTCACGTGTTCAAGACTGATGGAAATAATACGCGTCAATTTCCTCTCGTGATTCGTATTTTGTGCGTTTTTGTGTGAATTTTCTCGCGCAATTTTTGATCCGAAACTTGTCATGTGACGTGGATGTTTGGCACTTAATTTTATCATGAGTTTACCTCTGATTTTTTGCAGATATGTTTAATTGTGTTAGTTGATCTTTTTGTTTACGATTTTTTGCAAATATGTTTAATTGTGTTAGTTGATCTTTTTGTTTACGATTTTTTGCAAATATGTTTAATTGTGTTAGTTGATCTTTTTGTTTACGATTTTTTGCAAATATGTTTAATTGTGTTAGTTGATTTTTGTTTACAATTTTAAACAATATTTTCAATTTTTTGTTAGATTTGATTCTTGGTACTAATTGTGATATTTTACAATCTTGTTTAGTTACAACTTTGATGCCAATTTCGTGATACTTTCTCAACTTTTGTTTGGTATGATTTTAGGCCAATTCTTTGTGATTAGTTGCCATTGTGTTTAGGACTTATATTTCATTATCATTCTCATTTTGTTTTACTAACCTTTTGCTCCATGTTTCATGCATACTAAGCATCTCATCTCACCCATATTCCCTCTTTAACTACTCCATGTAATTTTCGTTAATTCATGCAATATTTTAGGCTTAGTTTATTTTCTTTAATTTCATGCAAGACTATAGAATGTAAAATAGGACCCGATGTAAAGGACTATGGACTATGAGGATGTACACCGACACATGCACCGACACATGCACCGACACACGCACACACGTTGTATGTTCATCGCTAGGTGTATGTTTAGGATGCGCGATACTTAGAAAAATCAATCTTTTGAAAAACAAACAACCTCCATCACTTCAAATCTTTTTCAAATAAACCTTGGAGTCAAAACTCCAAAGGATTTTTCCTTTATTTTCTTAATCAAATCAAAAATGCAATTAATTTCCAACTTTAACCGCTTTCATTAACAATTGAACCAACCAAATGCATTCTTTTTGTTTTCAATTCTAATGCCTACACGGCTTCTTTCCTTTCTTCAAAACCATTTTCAAAACTAAAAACAAACAAAACTCACAAAAATATTTTGGAAGAGAACTACATGGAATTTTGATCCCTTAAAAGGGTATGTAGGCAAGAGACTTAAAATCTCTCCAAGTCCAATAAAATAAAATCCCATCTTCTCCCTCTCATTCTTAAAACCAATCTTTTTACAAATAGCGATAAAAGCAAAGCGTATACGTAAAGCATAGTAAAACGGTTCCTATAGGATACTATAGTCATCACGGGTGCCTAACACCTTCCCGTGATGAAATCAGCCCCGAACTTAGGATTTCTAAGGTTTTCTCAATTTTACCTCCCCCAAAAAAATAGAGACATCAATGGTTGAAAGGTTCAAATCTAATTAATGATTTGACACCCGAAAATCACGATGACACCCGGGTACCGAGAAGAGGTACATTGAGGAAATCTCCACAACCAATGATAACCTCCTTGACTCGAGCTGCTGGAGTGATCCAAACTACTTCATCAGGAGTGAGAGCCATAATCCGCTGCGAATAAGACCAATTCTCCGTGTTGGCATGGAAAGAACTCGGGAGGTGAGAAATAAACCACCTATAAAGAAGAGGTATGCAGCAAAGAATAAATCCACGGCCTTTGAGAGTCCGGTCATGGATGGCATGGTACGTGTCAGCTAACAAAGTAGGAACCGGATTTCTGGAATGGAAGATCTCAATAGCATTCATGTCCACGAAATTGTCGAGATTCAGAAAAAGAACGAGCCCATAGATGAGTAATGCAAGAATAGCCTCAAGGGTGTCCTGACAAGTAGTTTCAAGGTTAGCCTGCTCAAGTAGGTACTTCGAAGTGAGACCCTGAATGTGAGACTTGGTGAAAAGATTCTTAGACACATCGGAGGTCCTGAGATAAAGATCCTTAGCAATAACCAGAGGAGTAAGAGAAGATCCCGGGCCCGTGAAAGGTGTCTTCTCGGCTATAGGTAGACCCAATAAACAAGAATAAGCCTCAAGCGTAGGAACCAACTGAAAATCCGGGAAAGTGAAGCAACGGAAAACCGGGTCATAGAATTGCACCAGAGTGTGCACCAACTTCTCTTCTACATTAATCCGGAGAATACCAAGCAAACCACCGTATCGGAGACGAAACCCAGTCGGATTCTTAACTTTGAGTGCCAACTCCCTTAGGCTAGCCAAATCAACTTCTTTGAACTTGTAAGACTTAGTTCTCTTCATGCCTGGTTATATTTGCAAAGAATTTTAGTTTGTCTATACCCTTTGATAAATGCATGTAAAATTTTTATGCATGAATGCATGTATGCATGGTTTTAACAAGGAAAGCACGGTGGGCTAAGGTAACAAGTGGACACGGTGTCCGGTGAAACTAAGGTTTTTGGTAGTAGTAACCAAGGTTCTACAAAGTTCCCAAACCACAACCTCTCTTGCGTATATCATGGTAGTACAAAGCGACCCTTGTCCATGATTATCCGTAAGAAGGTTTAGTTTGAGTGTAGTATCGCGTGACGACTAAATTTCGAGGCGACGCTCGGTTTAGCCACCGCACTACGCCCTAAGAAAGGCCAAGGATGGGTTTGGTAACTACGGTTCATAGCCTTCATCGGTCAATTAGAAGTAAAGTGCCTAAGCATGACAACACACGCCGGCAACATCACCTCCAAAATGCCTCAGCTATGTGAGATTGATCGCGTAATCCAATGCACGAGGCAACCCCCGGAATGGATTGTCGATTATATCTCTTCCTAATCTTAAGTTCACTCAGCCCGGGTATAGGGCTTTCGATATTCTCACCCCACACGTACATAAGAAAATTTTACATGTAACAATAAAGTAAAGCATAAGTATAAAGCATAAAAACTAGGCGTAGCCCTAAACTCCCCAGTGGAGTCGCCATTTCTGTTATCGCGATTTTCGGGTGTCAAATCATTAATTGGATTTGAACCTTTCAATCATTGATATCTCTATTTTTTTTGGGGAGAGGTAAAATCGAGAAAAAACCTCAGAAATTCTAAGTTCGGGGCTGATTTCATTACGGGAAGGTGTTAGGCACCCGCGATGACTATAGTATCCTATAGGAACCGTTTTCTATGCTTTATGTTTATGCGTTGCTTTTATTGCTATTTTGTAAAAAAGATTATCTTTTAAGAATGAGAGGGAGGAGGTTGGATTCTATTTTATTGGACTTGGAGAGATTTTGAGTCTCTTGCCTACATACCCTTTTAAGGGATCAAAATTCCATGTAGTTCTCTTCCAAAATGTTTTTGTGAGTTTTGTTCAATTTTAAGTTTGAAAAAGAAGTTTTGAAGAAAAGGATGAGAGGCCGTAAAGGCTTGAGATTAGGAAACAAGTGAGGTTGGTCAATTATTTACAAAAAGGTTAAAGTTGGAAATTAACACTAGTTTTGATTTTGTCTTAAGAAAGCGAAAAGAAAAGGAGAGGTTTCGACCTCATTTTATTGCAAAATAGTTTGAATTATGTGTTGATTTTTGATGGAGAAATTATAAGTTTTCCTAGGTTTTACGCTTTCTAAACATACATCTAGCGGAAAGTCATACAACGTGTGTGCATGTGTCGGTGTACATCATCATAGTCCATAGTCCTTTACATCGGGTCCTATTTTACATTCTATAGTCTTGCATGAAATTAAAGAAAAGTAAACTAACTAAACATTGAGAAATTGAATGGAACCTAAACTCAGAGAAAGGGGATGAATTGGAGCTTTCAAAAGGCATGAAACACAAAATGGTTAGTGAAGCAATATGCAATGATAATGAAATGTTAGGCAATAAGAAAGACAAAATATGGAAGGATGTGAAGAAGAAATACACGCTAACTAACGTGACTTATGAAACAAGAGATTAAAAGCTAGACTTTGCAAAATTAGGAAACTAGCACCTAAACTTGCAAGATAAAAGCTATCCTATTAACAAAATTGAAAATACCGCAAAACGTGGAAAAAGATCAAACTTAATCAAAAATGGAACATATTGCAAGAATTGTAAACAAAATCAACTAACGCAATTAGACACATCGCAAAAATTGTAAGCAAAATCAATTAACTAACACAATTAAAACATATTGCAAGAATTGTAAGCAAAATCAATTAACTAACACAATTAAACATATTGCAAAAATTGTAAGCAAAATCAATTAACTAACACAATTAAACATATTGCAAAAATAGTAAGCAAGATCCACTAACACAATTACATGAATTAGTACAAAATCAGGAGCAAACTCATCATAAAATTAAATGCCAAACATCAACATCACATGACAAGTTTCGGATCAAAAAATGTACAAGAAAATTCACACGAAACCGCACAAAATATACAAATCCAAAGTGAAGTTAACACGTATTATTTCCATTAGCTCTGAACATGTAAAGATATTCCATAATAGTGAAAAACATATCAAGAACACATAGCATTTTTGGAATTTTTATGAAGGAATTAAAACGCACAGGAGGTCCAAATAGCAAGCACAGAGGTGCACATAGCAAGAAAATTCAAGAAACTGCAAGAAAGCCAAAAAAAGCCCAATGGATCCTGATCCAACCCATACGCTGGTGGATACGGATCTTTCAGACGCCTCCGGGACGTTAGATTGATCCGGATCCCCTAAACCTAGATCTAACGGTCAGAAACAAAGGGAAATGGGTCGGGTTGTGAACCGGCCCGGTTTGCTTGCATATATAAGGGAAACTGGTCCGGTTCAGGCCATTTTCACTCTTCTTTCTCTCTCTTCGCTCCGTCTTCTCTCTTCTCTCTTGCGCCGCTCTCATATTTGTAAACCCTAACCCTAGTTTCTTGAATCCTACCCAGAATTCGCTCATCTATGGCTTAATCAACTCGTGCTTTCATCCTAAGCATGAATCAGTCAAAAGAAATCGTTTTCAACCGTTGAATCAAGACGAATCTTGAGTTTCAATCCGGAAGTTTGAACTGTTTGGCTTTTCGTGTTTTTCTGAATGAAATTTTCGTAAAAACCCAAGGGTTCACTCCGATTCATGTAACGCCCTCTTTAATTATTTAATTATTTTATTAGATGATATGGTATATGTTTATATATTATATGACTTGTGATGATTATGTGACGTATTTGTGACGTGTGAAGTATTATTATTTTATTGTTTAATAAAATAATATAAGTGATATTTATATGAATATTTAGTTGATAAATAAATAGATGTGGTGGAAAAAGATAGAATTTTAAGGGATGGGGTTATAATTATAATTAAGAAGAGTTGTGTGGGTTAAGAAGGAATTAGTTAAGTTGTGACGGAGTATATAAGAGAAGTAGGTTAAGAAAGGAAGGTTTTGGAGAACGCGTACAGACATTTGGGAAAAAGAAGAAGAACGGTCAAGAGAGAAGAGAAAGCTAGGCTGCAAATTCTGCAATTTTTCCAGGTAAGGGTGAGCCTAACTTCAGTAGTATTAATGTTAAATCATCTGTTCTTGATTAGCTTAGGAATTGGGAAGAATTGAGAGAAGTTTTGGGAATTAGGGTTGTGATGATTTTGATGAATTGGATGTGAGAATGTGTTGCATTGCTGTAGAAATGTGTTACAGAACCTAGATTATCCCCTAGGATGTTATTACTGATGAATTAGAAGCTTAATTGGAGAGAATTGGCAGGTTTTGGTGTGAATTGGACTGAACCCGTAGTGGTTCTGAGATCGCTCGCCTGTGGCGAGCAGATCACTCGCCGTGGCGAGTAACCCTTGGTTGCTCGCGAGGCGAGCAGTATAGCTCGCCGTGGCGAGCTTGACCCTTAAATTTAGGATTTTTGCCAAACTTTAGATGGTTTTGAGTGCCCTCATATTTATAGAGATGACCTGTGAAGTTGGTTTGGTCAAATTGGAATTAGAGAGCTTAAAAATGAGAATTTTGTCGAAAAATGTCAAAAAGGCCGAAGCACCCAGTATTTCTCGCCTCCAGCTCGCCCCCAACTCACCTTTGGCGAGTGAGCTGCTGGGAGTACTCGCCTGTGGCGAGCAGATGTACTCGCCGTGGCGAGTTAGTTGGTTCAGGACTGAGTTGTTGTTTTGCGGATCTGTTTCGCATAGGACTTTGAGAGGAGCCTTTTGGGTAGTGTTAGTGAGGTTTTATATTCTTTAATGTATTCTGTAAAGATGATAGCTGATGATTTACTTGAGTTGTTGATAAATGATATATTGATGTGTATAAGTGATGTATGTGTAAGATGATAAGTGAATGATGATAAATGTTGCAATGTGTATGACTAATATGACGATGCTCTGCCATGTAATCATTATTAACTGCATGTGTCAGTCTTGAAAATGTAATGATGGTTTTGAGACGGTGTAATAAGTTGTTAAGCGACGAGTCCATGCATTTGCATATTCATGAGACGGTGGAGCTTTATGCTCAAAGCGACGGTGGAGCATTTGCTCAAAGCGACGGTGAAGCATATTAATGCTATAATCATATGGTACCACATGCATGATGTTGAGACGTTAGGGGTTGCATTTAGTCGAGTCAATTGTGACATATATGAGATGATGTTTGAGACGTTGATGTGTGATGTAATGTTGTTAAGATGATGTTTATGATGTTGTTATGATGATGCTTATGATGATGTTGTGATGTGTTATATTGTATACGTGATGAGTTGGATGTAAGAATTGTTAATCTTGACTTATGATTTATATATTAATATTATTGTTGTGAATCTCACCCCTTCTGCTGGAATTGCCGCCTTGTGGGCAAGTGCAGGTACCCAGTCTTAGTTGCGACGATGCGAGGATTGTGTGAAGTTAGGGTTGCTCTGATATGTAACGGGATGGGGTCTTTTGTGGAGTCTATTCCCTTATGTATCATGTTTGATTAAATGTTGACTTTTGTGATGTTGAACCTTAAATATTTTGAGACGTTTTTGCTGGCTTTTAAGCCAAGACATTTATGAGAAGAGACTATTTGAATTCCGCTGCTTAACTGAATGTTTTGTAATTTGATAAATTATTATCTAAGCTATTTTTAAAGATGAAATGTGACACTCCTTTGTGATGATTACTCTGATATATGATTTATTTAAAGAAATTTTTAAGACGGGAAATTGGGGTGTTACAATTGGTATCAGAGCAGGTCGGTCCGTCCGGCCAAGTAGAGAGTCGAGTGACGTTGTCTTAGAGTAGAATAGTATTATTGTATTATTCTGACTCATGTTTGTTTCCAGAGAACTAGATGGCTGGTAGAAACGATGCTGCTCTTGCTGCTGCTTTGGAAGCAATGGCTAATGCTGTGGGCAATCAGAACCACGCTGGTGGTAATGACGGGACTAGAATGTTGGAGACTTTTCTGAGGAATCACCCGCCTACCTTCAAGAGGTGTTATGATCCTGATGGAGCTCAGATGTGGCTCAAGGAAGTAGAGAGGATTTTCAGGGTCATGCAATGTGACGATGTGCAGAAGGTGCGGTTTGGTACGCACATGCTTGCGGAGGAGGCTGATGATTGGTGGGTTAGTCTCCTACCTATTTTGGAGCAAGATGGAGCTGTGGTGACGTGGGCTATTTTCACGAGGGAGTTCCTTAATAGATACTTCCCAGAAGATGTCCGTGGGAAGAAAGAGATAGAGTTCCTGGAGCTTAAGCAAGGGAACATGTCGGTGACCGAGTATGCGGCCAAATTTGTGGAGTTGGCTAAGTTCTATCCGCATTATGCACCCGAGACGGCTGAGTTTTCAAAATGCATCAAGTTTGAGAACGGGTTGCGCGCTGATATTAAGAGGGCTATCGGTTATCAGAAGATTCGTGACTTTTCTGAGTTGGTGAGTAGCTGTCGGATTTATGAGGAGGATACTAAGGCTCACTACAAGGTAGTGAACGATAGAAAAGCTAAGGGCCAGTAGAGTCGCCCTAAACCTTATGATGCCCCTAGAGATAAAGGGAAGCAAAGAGTAAATGATGAGAGGAGGCCCCAGAAGAAGGCTGCTCCTGCTGAGATTACTTGTTACACTTGTGGCGAGAAAGGCCATAAGAGCAATGCATGTACTGTTGAGGTGAAGAGGTGCTACCGTTGTGGTCAGAAAGGGCATATTACTAGTGACTGCAAGTTTGATGATGTTGTGTGTTTCAACTGCAATGAGCAAGGACACATTGGTTCGCAGTGTAAGCAACCCAAGAAGACTAAGACTACTGGGAGAGTGTTTGCATTGACCGGCACTCAGACTGAGAATGATGATCGCTTGATCAGAGGTACTTGCTATATTAATAATACTCCTTTAGTTGCTATTATTGATACTGGTGCTACGCACAGTTTTGTTGCTTTTGATTGTGTTTCTGCCTTGGGTCTTGATGTTTCTGATATGAATGGAGAAATGGTTGTCGAGACTCCAGCTAAGGGTTCGGTGACTACTTCTCTCGTATGTTTGAATTGTCCTTTATCTATGTTTGGCCGTGACTTTGTGATGGATTTAGTGTGCCTACCTTTAAGTGGTATGGACGTGATTCTGGGTATGAACTGGCTAGAATACAACCGAGTTCTTATCAACTGTTTTAGAAAGACGGTGCATTTTTCTTCCGTCGAAGAAGAGTGGGGCGCAGAATTTCTAACTACTAAGCAGCTGAAGCAACTAGAACATGATGGGATGTTGATGTTTTCGTTGATGGCTTCGTTATCTTTAGAGAACCAAGCTGTAATTGATGGGCTGCCTGTTGTGAAGGAATTTCCTGAAGTTTTCCCGGATGAGATTCCAGATGTGCCACCAGAGAGGGAGGTTGAATTTTCGATAGACCTTGTGCCGGGTACGAAGCCGGTGTCGATGGCACCTTATCGTATGTCTGCTTCTGAGTTAGCAGAGTTGAAGAAACAGTTGGAAGATTTGCTTGAGAAGAAGTTTGTGAGACCTAGTGTTTCACCATGGGGAGCTCCGGTGTTGTTGGTAAAGAAGAAGGATGGTAGTATGCGGCTGTGCATTGATTACCGTCAGTTGAACAAAGTGACGATCAAGAATAGGTATCCACTTCCGAGGATTGATGACTTGATGGATCAGTTAGTGGGTGCAAAGGTATTTAGCAAGATTGACTTGAGGTCAGGTTACCATCAGATTAAGGTGAAGGACGAAGATATGCAGAAGACGGCTTTCAGGACGCGTTATGGTCACTACGAGTATAAGGTGATGCCTTTCGGTGTTACTAATGCTCCTGGCGTGTTTATGGAATATATGAACAGAATCTTTCATGAGTACTTGGATCAATTTGTGGTGGTTTTTATTGATGATATACTGATCTATTCTAAGACTGAAGCCGAGCATGCAGAGCATTTGAAGATTGTATTGCAAGTGCTGAAAGAGAAGAAGCTGTATGCTAAACTGTCTAAGTGTGATTTCTGGCTAAGGGAAGTAAGTTTTCTTGGCCATGTTATTTCTGGTGAAGGTATTGCGGTTGACCCGTCTAAAGTTGAAGCGGTATCGCAATGGGAGACTCCTAAGTCGGTTACGGAAATTAGAAGCTTTTTGGGACTAGCTGGTTATTACAGGAGGTTTATAGAAGGATTCTCTAAGTTGGCTCTTCCGTTAACGCAGTTGACGTGTAAGGGTAAGTCGTTTGTTTGGGATGTGCATTGTGAGAATAGTTTCAATGAATTGAAGAAGCGCCTGACGACGGCTCCAGTTTTGATTTTGCCAAAGTCTGATGAACCTTTTGTGGTATATTGTGATGCGTCCAAGTTGGGTTTGGGAGGTGTGCTTATGCAAGAAGGTAAGGTGGTAGCATATGCTTCGAGACAATTGAGGATTCATGAGAAGAATTATCCGACGCATGACTTAGAGTTGGCAGCTGTGGTCTTTGTATTGAAAATATGGAGACATTACTTGTATGGTTCAAGGTTTGAAGTATTCAGTGATCATAAGAGTTTGAGATATTTATTTGATCAGAAAGAGTTGAATATGAGGCAGAGAAGGTGGCTTGAGTTATTGAAGGATTATGATTTTGGTTTGAATTACCATCCTGGTAAAGCAAATGTAGTTGCAGATGCCTTGAGTAGGAAAACTGTGCATATGTCCGCGTTGATGGTAAAAGAATTTGAATTGTTGGAACAGTTTAGAGATTTGAGCTTGGTGTGTGAAAGAACACCTCAGAGCATAAAACTGGGAATGTTGAGAATTGATAATGATTTTCTGAAGCATATCAAAGAAGCCCAAAAAGAAGATGTCAAGTTTGTAGATTTGTTAATTGCTGGTAATGAGACTGTGGATGGTGACTTTAAGGTCGATGATCAAGGAGTGTTGAGATTCCGAGGGAGGATTTGCATTCCTGACAATGAAGAGATTAAGAAGATGATTCTTGAAGAGAGTCATAGAAGTAGCTTGAGTATTCACCCGGGAGCTACAAAGATGTATCATGACTTAAAGAGGCTGTTTTGGTGGTCTGGTTTGAAACGCGATGTGGCACAATTTGTGTATTCCTGTTTGATTTGTCAAAAGTCGAAGATTGAGCATCAGAAGCCGACTGGTATGATGGTATCCTTAGATGTGCCAGAATGGAAATGGGATAGTATATCCATGGATTTTGTGACGAGTTTGCCCAATACTCCTAAAGGGAACGATGCTATTTGGGTAATTGTTGATAGGTTGACGAAGTCTGCGCATTTTCTACCAATCAACATTACTTTTCCTGTGGCTCAGTTGGCGGAAATTTATGTTAGGGAGATAGTTAAGCTGCATGGTGTTCCTTCGAGCATCGTATCTGATAGAGATCCAAGATTTACTTCTAGATTTTGGAAGAGTTTGCAAGAGGCGTTAGGATCTCAGTTGAGGTTGAGTTCGGCTTATCATCCGCAAACAGATGGTCAGTCGGAGAGGACGATTCAGTCGTTGGAGGACTTGTTGAGGGTTTGTGTACTTGAACAGGGAGGAGCTTGGGATAGTCATCTTCCATTGATAGAGTTCACGTACAACAACAGTTACCATTCAAGTATTGGAATGGCGCCGTTTGAGGCTTTGTATGGTCGGAGATGCAGGACTCCGTTGTGCTGGTTTGAGTCGGGTGAAAGAGTGGTCTTAGGACCAGAGATCGTTCAACAGACTACCGAGAAGGTGAGAATGATCCAAGAAAAGATAAAAGCGTCGCAGAGTCGACAAAAGAGTTATCATGATAAGCGTAGAAAGGACCTTGAATTCCAAGAAGGGGATCATGTGTTCCTGAGAGTGACTCCTTTGACGGGTGTTGGACGTGCTTTGAAATCGAAGAAGTTGACTCCGAGGTTTATTGGACCGTATCAGATTTCAGAGAGGATTGGACCGGTGGCGTATCGTGTTGGATTACCACCGCACTTGTCGAATTTGCATGATGTTTTTCATGTATCTCAGCTGAGGAAGTATGTTCCGGATCCGTCTCATGTGATCCAAAGCGATGATGTGCAAGTTAGGGACAACCTTACGGTTGAGACCTTACCCGTGAGGATTGATGATCGGAAGACGAAGACGTTGAGAGGCAAGGAGATACCTCTTGTGAGAGTTGTTTGGGACGGAGCGACGGGTGAAAGCTTGACTTGGGAGCTAGAAAGTAAGATGCTGGAATCCTATCCAGAGTTGTTTGAGCGAGGTAAATTTTCGAGGACGAAAATCCTTTAAGAGGGGGAGAGTTGTAACGCCCTCTTTAATTATTTAATTATTTTATTAGATGATATGGTATATGTTTATATATTATATGACTTGTGATGATTATGTGACGTATTTGTGACGTGTGAAGTATTATTATTTTATTGTTTAATAAAATAATATAAGTGATATTTATATGAATATTTAGTTGATAAATAAATAGATGTGGTGGAAAAAGATAGAATTTTAAGAGATGGGGTTATAATTATAATTAAGAAGAGTTGTGTGGGTTAAGAAGGAATTAGTTAAGTTGTGAGGGAGTATATAAGAGAAGTAGGTTAAGAAAGGAAGGTTTTGGAGAACGCGTACAGACATTTGGGAAAAAGAAGAAGAACGGTTGTTACCGCGATTTTCGGGTGTCAAATCATTAATTGGATTTGAACCTTTCAATCATTGATATCTCTATTTTTTTGGGGAGAGGTAAAATCGAGAAAACCTCAGAAATCCTAAGTTCGGGGCTGATTTCATTACGGGAAGGTGTTAGGCACCCGCAATGACTATAGTATCCTATAGGAACCGCTTTCTATGCTTTACGTTTACGCGTTGCTTTTATCGTTACTTGTAAAAAAAATGATTGGTTTTAAGAATGAGAGGGAGGAGATTGGATTTTATTTTATTGGACTTGGAGAGATTTTGAATCTCTTGCCTACATACCCTTTTAAGGGATCAAAATTCCATGTAGTTCTCTTCCAAAATGTTTTTGTGGGTTTGATTCAATTTTAGTTTTGAAAAAAAGAAGTTTTTGAAGAAAAAGATAAGAGGCCGTAAAGGCTTGAGATTAGGAAACGAGTGAGGTTGGTCAATTATTTACAAAAAGGTTTAAAGTTGGAAATTAACACTAGTTTGGATTTTGATTAAGAAAAAGGAAAGGAAAAAAAAAGTGAGGTTTTGACCTCATTTGTTGCAAAAATAGTTTGAATTATGTGTTGGTTTTTGATGAAGAAATTATAAGTTTCCCTAGGTTTTACGCTTCCTACGCATACATCTAGCGAAAAGTCATACAACGTGTGTGCATGTGTCGGTGCATGTGTCGGTGTACATCATCATAGTCCGTGTCCTTTACATCGGGTCCTATTTTACATTCTATAGTCTTGCATGGAATTAAAGAAAATAAACTAGACCTAAAATATTACATGAATCAAATAGAAAATTGCATAAGGGTGACTAAAGGGAGAAAAACAAATGAGAGTGAGACAATGCTTGCAATGTGCATGGGACATAGAACAAAAGGTTAGTAATGAAATGAGAAATGATAGCATGAGTAACAATGCATAGTGGATGAAATTTATTAACAAAGCACTAAACTAATAAAAAAATGAAGTGAACATAACTAAAACATTAAGCAAAATGCAAGAGATCAAACACCAAAAAAAAATGATGCAAATGACACCAAACTAAGACCTAAAATCTACACCAAGTCTCATGACCTATAACTTTTACCAAAACAGCACCCTTTTTTCAAAGAAAACATTTCAAGAATCAAAGAGAAATTATAGGTCACACTAAACCCTAAAATCAACACATTTCAACAACAAATTATATTGCAAAATTAGCAATTAAACTTGACCAAAGTGAAGCTTTCAATTAAACTTGCAAAGAGAAATCAACAAACAAAATGGGAGCATTATGGAGTGCAAGCAAACTTGTGAAATAGGGGTCCTTATTGAACACATGAACTAGAGGACTAAGAGTTAACTTGTGAAGCAAGAAATGATCCATTAAGTTTGAAACCTAAAGAATTTATCAATTAGGCATGCAAGAATGTAGAAATAGCATGAATTCAGAGATGAACACATCACAAAAATCATGCATCAAGTATCAATTCCATAAAGCAAAAATTGGATCCAAAATAGCACAAGAAAATTCACAAAAAATATCAAAACATATGAATCCAATAAAAATTAGCGCACATGTTTTTTATTCATTTTAAAGTATGAAAATACCACCAAACAATGAAAATATATCAAGAAACACATGGTAATTTTTTAGGAATTTTTTTGCAAGAATTTAACACGCATAGGGGTTCAGATAGCAAGGAAAAGGGGGGTGTATAGCACAGGAAATTCAAGAAAATATGAAAAAACCCAAAGCCCATGGTTTCACAGCCCAAACCCGTGCTACTGATGGATCCGGATCAAGCTAACACTCCAGGAGCGTTGGATTGATCCAGACCCATCCGGATCTTGATCAAAAGGCTCACATGCAAGGGAGGTGGACCGGGTCAGAACCGACCCGTTCCACCAGCTATATAAAAGGTCAAGGATCCGGACTCCTTCATTTTTTCAATGGTTTCTCTTTCTTCCTCCTTCTCTCTCGCCGTTCCTCTCTAAACCCTAACCCTAGCTTCACAAATTCCACCCAGAAATGGCCCAAATGCACACCAAAATGTTCGTACCTCTAACCTAAACATGAATCAATCGAAAGAATGCAAGGTTCACGGTTAGAATGATGTGAACCTGTGATTTTCATCTTCGTGTGTTCGAACCGTTCGTTTTCTCAAATTTCTTGATTGAAGCTGTTGTAAATGCGTGAGGTTATGCTTCGATTCACACTCGTTGTGAATTTCGAGGCGTTCCTTTGATTTTTTCAAATGATTTTCGTGTGAGGGTTAGGGTTTGGATCGAACGGTTCAAGAACACCTTGGATTCACATCATTCTGGTTTCTATTGTTATGAATGAAGAGGTTAGATGGAATTAGGGTTTTACCTGGGTTTCTATTCGGAGATTCGAACCGTCTCTTTGATTCTTGGTTTTGGATCTTCGTTGGTGAGCTTGTTTCGATCTTTTCTTCTTCTCTCTTGATCCGGATCCTGTGAAATCCTTCACCTCTTTTCCTCTTTCTTCTTCTCTGATCTGCCTGTGATCACGCTCGTAGCGCGCTGCTTCCAGTGGCGTGCTCGCGTTGAATTGCAGGTTCAACAACTCAGTGATGAAGGTTCATGCGAATCTCTGAGAGTTGCTTGAATTTGCGTGAATTCGAACTCTGTTTGATGCTGATGATCGAATTCAATGGTGAATTTGCTGTTTTTGGTATGAAATTGATCTGAATTGGTGTTGAATTCGATCTAGGGTTTGTGTGTTCTTGGGCTTTTCTGTGAGTTTGTTGGATTTGATCTGTAACTGAATGGAGAGAGAAAGTGAAATCTGTTTGTTGATGTGGCGCTTGAATCTGTAATTTCTGACACCTAGAGCCTTATATAGGCTGACATGTGGACTGTGGGCCAACTAGAATGTGCCACGTGGACCTGGAACTGCTTGCGTGGCCTTGGACTGAATCTGAAAAAAAAGACTAAAATGCAAATTTGTAAAATTTGGGACTATTTTGCAATTAAAAATCTGGACTATTTTGAAAGAAAAAAAGAAAAAAAGAAAAAAAAATGGACTGACTTGAAAATTAAAAGGTGTTTGGACTGTTTTGAAAGTAAAATTTGGACATTTTTGTAATTTAAAACAAAGTTTGGACTAAACTGCAAAAAGTGAAATAAAATTTGTAAAAAATGCCAATTTGAAAATAACGTAAAGTGAAACATTTAAAATTGACAAAACGGACTAAAACGAACAAACTACCACAAATGAGGTATTTTAAAATACCTCTCTGCCCAAAATTTATTTGATGTGAAAAGACTAAAATGCCCCTGGGGTAAAACGACTTAGACTGACTCAGATGCAAATTAAGATGATTTTGAACAGAATTTGATTAAAGATTTATGCAAACCAGTTGAACAGACTCAGGGACAAATTGCAGGGACTGAAAATGGGTTCCTTTGTAGGAAATGACCAAAATACCCTTTTGTATGATTTTATGCAAAAATTTAAAAGACTGAAGCAGTAATGTATGCAGTTGAAGCACAATAGAAAATACGGTGAATTTGAAAGTTTTAGAAAATAGTAAAGGAAATTGAATGAGTATTTTTAGGTCCAAAATGAGGGTATGACAACGGTCAAGAGAGAAGAGAAAGCTAGGCTGCAAATTCTGCAATTTTTCCAGGTAAGGGTGAGCCTAACTTCAGTAGTATTAATGTTAAATCATCTGTTCTTGATTAGCTTAGGAATTGGGAAGAATTGAGAGAAGTTTTGGGAATTAGGGTTGTGATGATTTTGATGAATTGGATGTGAGAATGTGTTGCATTGCTGTAGAAATGTGTTACAGAACCTAGATTATCCCCTAGGATGTTATTACTGATGAATTAGAAGCTTAATTGGAGAGAATTGGCAGGTTTTGGTGTGAATTGGACTGAACCCGTAGTGGTTCTGAGATCGCTCGCCTGTGGCGAGCAGATCACTCGCCGTGGCGAGTAACCCTTGGTTGCTCGCGAGGCGAGCAGTATAGCTCGCCGTGGCGAGCTTGACCCTTAAATTTAGGATTTTTGCCAAACTTTAGATGGTTTTGAGTACCCTCATATTTATAGAGATGACCTGTGAAGTTGGTTTGGTCAAATTGGAATTAGAGAGCTTAAAAATGAGAATTTTGTCGAAAAATGTCAAAAAGGCCGAAGCACCCAGTATTTCTCGCCTCCAGCTCGCCCCCAACTCGCCTTTGGCGAGTGAGCTGCTGGGAGTACTCGCCTGTGGCGAGCAGATGTACTCGCCGTGGCGAGTTAGTTGGTTCAGGACTGAGTTGTTGTTTTGCGGATCTGTTTCGCATAGGACTTTGAGAGGAGCCTTTTGGGTAGTGTTAGTGAGGTTTTATACTCTTTAATGTATTCTGTAAAGATGATAGCTGATGATTTACTTGAGTTGTTGATAAATGATATATTGATGTGTATAAGTGATGTATGTGTAAGATGATAAGTGAATGATGTAACTCCCATTTTGATTATTTAATTATTTAATTTATTTGAGGAATTGCTATATATTTTTATATATATTATGTGATGTTTAGTGAAGATTTATTATGATTTTATGCGACGTGGTGACTTATTTTATTGTTAAATAAAATAAGATTTGAAAATAAAATAAAATATTTAGTTGTGGGTTAGTTTTGGATTTTAGAGAGTTATGTGGGAGAAAGAGTAAATAAGATAAGATTTGTTGGGAGTATATAAAGGGAAAATTAGGTCAAGAGAGTCAGTACGCGTTGTCAGAGTTTTGGAAAAGAGAGAAAACAAGCACGTGAAGGGAGAAAAGCTTTGAGGGCTGCGATTTCTGCTTTGATCAGGTAAGGGTGAGCCTAGCATTTGATTATATTATTCTGTAATTCATCTAATCAAGATTAAACAATCATAGGGCTGTTTTGAGAGAATTGAATTTAGGTTAAAAGTGAAGAAAAACCATGAATTAAGCTATGAAACTGTAGAACAGAAGTGTAGGATGAGTGCAGAACGTAGATTAATCATAATGATGTTGTTTCTGAGAGTGTAGATGATTTAGATGATGAATTTGGGACTTTTTGGGTGAATTTTCGTGGAAGCCGTAGCAGACTGTTCGTCGCTCGCCTGAGGCGAGCTATGCAACTCGCCGTGGCGAGTAGACCTAGTTTACTCGCGAGGCGAGCATCCCAGCTCGCCATAGCGAGCAGTACCCTAGAGCTCGCGAGGCGAGCACTCCAACTCGCCACAGCGAGCAGGACCTTAGCACTCGCGAGGCGAGCTTTCCCACTCGCCATAGCGAGTTAAGTCAGAACCCAGAACCTTGTGCTGTTTGCGAGCTGTTTCGCATAGAACCTTGAGAGATGATCTTTGGGTAGTTTCTGGGACTTTTAATGATGTTTATTATGATCTGTAATGATGATACATGATGATTTGAGATTGTTTATGATGATTTATGAAGCTTATGTGTGATATATGAATTGAATAAGTGATGAATGCTTGAATTACATGCGATGTTTGCCATAATAATGTTATACTTTATAAAGTACTTGCTGCCATGTTGCTGTCTATGTATGTATAGTTGCTGCATGTGTCAGTCCTTGATGATTAAGATGTTTTGCGACGTTTAAGATGTTAACTTGTTTAAGTTAAAAGTGTTGAGTCTCATGCATACTCATTCTATGATGGGGGCTTATGCCCTGGAGTTTTTACTCACCAGCGACGAGGGCTTATGCCCTGGAGCTTTGCTCACCAGCGACGAAGGCTTATGCCTTGGAGTATATTTATGCTCATAGCGACGAGGGCTCATGCCCTGGATTGGTACCACATGCATATAAGACGTAGGGTTGCATAGTCAAGTGTTGATGTCGAGTCGAGTCGTCTAAGATGTTTATCAAGATGTATATGACGTTGATTATGATGATGCTAAATGATGTGTTGTTTATATTGATGTTCTAAATGCTAGATGTTTATCTGTGATAAGTTGAATTATGTCGGTTGTTGAATTGTGATTATTTAATTACATGTTTAATATAATTATTTGTGAATCTCACCCCTTCTGCTGGAATTGCCGCCTCGTGGGCAAGTGCAGGTAACCAAGATTAGGTGCAGACGTGTGAGGATTTCTGCAGTCGAGTCTAGGTGCTCTGATACGTAACGGGATGGGGGAAACTTTGCTTATATTTTCTCTGTTCCTTGCGTATTATGTTTTTGATTGGATTATGTTATTTTACATGCTTATGTTTAACTTGAAGACTTTGATAATAAGACGTTGATGAGGCCTGTGTGCCAAAGATTTTGAGATGCTTTTGTTTATGAATTTCCGTTGCGATAAAGATTAATATTTTATGAGGATTTAATGATTATTTATTCATTAATATGAGATGTTTTAGAAATGTGATGCCCTGTTTATGTGCTTACTCTGATGCAAGCTATTCTTTTTAAAGAAATTTTTATGTTGGGAAAACGGGGTGTTACAAATGATGATAAATGTTGCAATGTGTATGACTAATATGACGATGCTCTGCCATGTAATCATTATTAACTGCATGTGTCAGTCTTGAAAATGTAATGATGGTTTTGAGACGGTGTAATAAGTTGTTAAGCGACGAGTCCATGCATTTGCATATTCATGAGACGGTGGAGCTTTATGCTCAAAGCGACGGTGGAGCATTTGCTCAAAGCGACGGTGAAGCATATTAATGCTATAATCATATGGTACCACATGCATGATGTTGAGACGTTAAGGGTTGCATTTAGTCGAGTCAATTGTGACATATATGAGATGATGTTTGAGACGTTGATGTGTGATGTAATGTTGTTAAGATGATGTTTATGATGTTGTTATGATGATGCTTATGATGATGTTGTGATGTGTTATATTGTATACGTGATGAGTTGGATGTAAGAATTGTTAATCTTGACTTATGATTTATATATTAATATTATTGTTGTGAATCTCACCCCTTCTGCTGGAATTGCCGCCTTGTGGGCAAGTGCAGGTACCCAGTCTTAGTTGCGACGATGCGAGGATTGTGTGAAGTTAGGGTTGCTCTGATATGTAACGGGATGGGGTCTTTTGTGGAGTCTATTCCCTTATGTATCATGTTTGATTAAATGTTGACTTTTGTGATGTTGAACCTTAAATATTTTGAGACGTTTTTGCTGGCTTTTAAGCCAAGACATTTATGAGAAGAGACTATTTGAATTCCGCTGCTTAACTGAATGTTTTGTAATTTGATAAATTATTATCTAAGCTATTTTTAAAGATGAAATGTGACACTCCTTTGTGATGATTACTCTGATATATGATTTATTTAAAGAAATTTTTAAGACGGGAAATTGGGGTGTTACAATTCACACACGTTGTGGATCTTGAAGTGTTTTCTTGTTTTTTTTCAAATCATTTTGTGTTAAAGTTAGGGTTTCGAGCCGAACAGTTTCGATCTTCCACGGATTCGCATCATTCCGAATTCGTGATGATTTCCAACGGGATGAAATAGAGTTTAGATGTTACCTGAGTTTGGATCGGAGATTCGAACCGTTTCTTCGCCGTTCCTTTGGATTTGGCTTCTGATCTTGAATTCTTGGCTTCGAACTTCGTGAATGAACCGGTATCGTTTCTTCTTCTTCTTCTCTGATTCGAATCCGGTGAAATTCTTCGCCTCTTCTTCTTCTTCTCTGATTCAGGCTCTGCGATCACGCTTGTAGCGCGCTACCTTCGGTGGCGTGCTCGCGTTTGAATTGCAGACGCAACGGTTCAGTGATGAAAATTCACCGTGAATTCTCTGAGAACTGCTTGAAGTTGCATCGAATTCATTCGCATTTTGCTTCTGTTTGTCTCTGTGGATCGGATCCAATGATGAATTCAAAGAATTGGTGCCAATGGTTCTGGATTGATGCTGGAATTGATCTAGGGTTTCATGAATGTTCATGCATTTTCTGAGTTTCTTGTGGATTTGATTCTAACTGCCAAGAGAGAGAATGAGAATTCTGTTAGTGTGATGTGGCGTGATTCTGATCCTGATTCTGACACCTAGAGCCTTATATAGGCTGACATGTGGACTGGGGGCCAATGAGCTTGTGCCACGTGGACTTGGAACTGCTTGCGTGGCTTTTTGGACTGAATTGGCTTCTTTTTGACCTTGGGGACCAATCTGCAAATATGTAAAATATGGGACCACTTTGCAAATAAAAAAAAATGGGACTATTTTTAAAAGAATAAAAAAATTTGACTGTTTTCTAAAAGAATTGGGACAATCTTGCAAAAAAAACAAAATATTTGGACCAAATTGTAATTTTTAAAAGTATTTGGACTAAAATGTAAAAATAATAAAATTGGCTAAAAATGTAACTTGAAAATAACGTAAAGTGAAACGTTTAAAAACGATAAAACGGACTAAAACGAACAAACTACCAAAAATGAGGTATTTTAAAATACCTCTCTGCCCAAAATTCAAATAATGTGAAAAGACTAAAATGCCCCTGGGGCAAAAACGACTCAGACTGACTCAGATGCAAACTAGATGATTTTGTACAAATTTGATTAATGATTCATGAAAACAAATTGAAAAGACTCAGGGACAAATTGTAGGGACTGAAAATGGGTTCCTTTGTAGGAAATGACCAAAATACCCTTTTGTATGGTTTTATGCAAAAAATTCAAAAGACTGAAACAGTAACGTATGCAACTGGAGCACAGTAGAAAACATGGTGAATTTGAAAGTATTAGAAAGTAGTAAGAATTTGAAAGAGTATTTTTAGGTCCAAAATGGGGGCATGACAGTACCCCTAAAGCTAGATGAGACTTTGTTACAATTTGTAAGAGATGTGAATGTTTGAGAATCAAACAGAGGAGGGAGAAGAAGAAGAAGTTATCTGCGAAAGAGATAACAAAGAGTATTGATGTGCACTAAGGAAACAAAAGCCTTAGAGATTGATCAATTTCACTTGCAAAAGCTTCAAACAAAATCAGAGTTGTTTTCTTGTATGCTTTGCAATGGTGCAAGTTTTGCTAAGGCCTTGATCTCTATTTATAGAGCCATGGGACTCATATAGCCGTTGTAGGGTGTCCAATGGTGTTATGCCATGTGTCCTTGGGTCCCACAAGCTTTAACTTCAAAATCTGGGTGAACATTCTGATCTCTGATGAACATCAGAATGTTGTTGCGTTCATGATGATCTTCATCTGGGTTCATCATGTTCTTCATCTGGGTTCATCATATATGAATGAACATATGAAGTTCTGGGCGTGCCATGTGTTTTTTACATGAATTTCTGGGCAATAGCCAAAGTATGAACTTTTCATCAAACTTCAGAAAGTTCATTTCCCAGATCTGCCTTGGGACTTGGTGCAGGATTGAGTTAGTGGATTCTGCATCTTCATGCCCATGCTTTGAGAGATTGTGTTGTCCTTGTACAGTACCAACTCCCATGCGTGTCTATCTCTGATTGATCAAGATAGATTTGCTTTGCTTTTGCTTTTCACCTACTGTACTGTTCATAAAGTAAGCATGTGCAGAGCCTGAACATTCTGATCTTCAGAATGTTCCTTTGTTTCACTTAGGATGATTTGTAAGACTACCATTTGATGTAATCAAATCCTAATAGTGAAACAATAATGAAGAGCAGTGAATATAACTCCTAGGATGATATTTTCCTTTGGAATATTCTTAGTACTTTAATGTTCATAGTCTTTAAATGAACATTAAGTATCCTTTTTGACATAATCCTTGTGTATGCCTTTATTGCTTGATTGATCCATGCAGAAGTACTTTCCTTGACATATATTTATGTCACATGTGCCTTGCATGACCTTGATTAATGTTCTTGAGATTCTGGGCTTGTATGGAAGCAACCTTCTGATCTCTTGTGCGAACATTATGATCTCTGAGCAACATTCTGATCCAACTTTCTGACCTCAGTGTTAGATCATGAATTCAAATGTACTTTGATTCTTTGAATCTTGGTATGATTTAAACTTTGTTCCTGTCTTGGTAAAACACTCAAGAGCACAAGTTAAATACCAAGGAATTAATCAAAGTCCATTAATTCTTTAATCATAATGGTTTATTATCTTTAAAATTAATCAGGGATTTTGCCTCAACAGAAATCACTATCAATTTTCAGCATTCCCAACTTTACACTCTGAGGTGTTCTTTCACAAATTAAACTCAAATCTCTAAACTGTTCAAGCAACTCAAACTCCTTCACCATCATAGCAGACATATGCAAGGTCTTCCTACTTGAGGCATCTGCAACCACATTAGCTTTGCCTGGATGATAACTCAAACCAAAGTCATAATCTTTCAATAGTTCGAGCCACCTTCGTTGTCTCATATTCAATTCCTTCTGGTCAAATAAGTACTTTAAACTCTTGTGATCACTAAACACCTCAAACCTTGAACCATACAGGTAATGTCTCCATATTTTCAATACAAAGACCACAGCTGCCAACTCTAAGTCATGCGTCGGATAATTCTTCTCATGAATCCTCAACTGTCTTGAAGCATAAGCCACCACCTTACCATCTTGCATAAGCACACCTCCTAAACCCAACTTGGACGCATCACAATACACCACAAAAGGTTCGTCAGACTTCGGCAAAATCAAGACTGGAGCTGTCGTCAAGCGCTTCTTCAACTCATTAAAACTGTTCTCACAATGAACATCCCACACAAAAGATTTACCTTTACACGTCAACTGCGTTAGTGGAAGAGCCAACTTAGAAAATCCCTCTATAAACCTTCGGTAATAACCTGCTAATCCCAAAAAGCTTCTAATCTCTGTAACCGACTTAAGAGTCTCCCATTACGATACCGCTTCAACTTTAGACGGGTCAACCGCAATGCCATCGCCAGAAATAACATGGCCAAGAAAACTTACTTCTTTTAACCAGAATTCACATTTAGACAACTTAGCAAAAAGCTTCTTCTCTTTCAACACTTGCAAGACGATCTTCAAATGCTCCGCATGTTCTTCTTCAGTCTTGGAGTAAACCAGAATATCATCAATGAACACCACCACAAAGCGATCCAAATAAGCATGGAAGATCCTATTCATATACTCCATAAATACGCCAGGTGCGTTAGTAACACCGAAAGGCATCACCGTATACTCATAATGTCCATAACGCGTCCTAAATGTCGTCTTCTGCATATCCTCATTCTTCACTTTAATCTAGTGATAACCTGATCTCAAATATATCTTGCTAAACACACAAGCACCCACTAACTGGTCCATTAAGTCATCAATTCTTGGAAGTGGATACCTATTCTTTATCGTCACTTTATTCAACTGTCGATAGTCGATGCACAACCTCATACTACCATCTTTCTTCTTGACCAACAACACTGGAGCTCCCCATGGTGAAACACTAGGTCTCACGAACTTCTTATCAAGCAAATCCTCTAACTGTTTCTTCAGCTCAGCCAACTCGGAAGCTGACATACGATAAGGCGTCATAGACACAGGCTTTGTTCCAGGAACAAGATCAATCGAAAACTCCACTTCTCTTTCTGGAGGCACATCAGGAATCTCATCTGGGAAAACTTCTGGAAAATCACATACCACTTGTAACTTATCAATCACCGCCTGATTCTCAATAGATAAGGACGCCATCAAAGAAAACATCATAATTCCATCGCGTTCTAACTGCTTCAACTGTTTAGTAGATAAGAATTCTGCCCCACTCTCTTCTTCGGGAGAAGAAAAATGTACCGTCTTGCTAAAACAATTAATAAGAACATGATTGTACTCTAACCAATTCATCCCCAAAATCACATCCATCCCAATCAGCGGTAGACACACTAAATCAATCTCAAAATCACGACCAAACATAGACACAGGACATCTCAAACACACAAGGGAAGTAGTCACCGAACCCTTAGCTGGAGTTTCGACAACCATCTCCCCATTCATATCAGACACAGCAAGATTCAACTTAGCAGCACAATCAAGAGCAATAAAACAATGTGTGGCACCAGTATCAATAATAGCAACTAAAGGTATTTTATCAAAATAGCAAGTACCTCTGATCAAACGATCCTCGCTCTCCGTCTGCGTACCAGTCAAAGCAAAAACTCTCCCAGTAGTCTGAGTCTTCTTAGGTTGTGTGCACTGGGACCCAATGTGACCTTCCTCATTACAATTAAAGCATACGATATCACCACGTTTGCAATCCACAGTAGTGTGACCCTTCTTGCCGCAACGGAAACACCTCTTTACCTCTCCAGGACAAGCATTGCTCTTATGGCCTTTCACACCACAATTATAGCAGACAATCTCAGCAGGAGCATCTTTCTTAACAGGTCTCCTCTCATCATTAACTCTTTGTTTGCTCTTATATGCAGGGGCACTGTAGGGCTTAGGACGACTTTGCTGCCCTTTTCCTTTCCTCTCATTAACCACCTTGTAATGAGCCTTAGTGTCTTCCTCGTAGATCCTGCAACTACTCACCAGCTCAGAAAAGTTTCTAATCTTCTGATACCCAATAGCTCTCTTGATATCAGCTCGCAATCCATTTTCAAATTTGATGCACTTCGAAAATTCAGCAGTCTCAGGGGTATAATGTGGATAAAATTTAGCCAGCTCCACAAACTTCGCCGCATACTCAGTCACTGACATGTTCCCTTGCTTTAACTCCAAGAACTCAATCTCTTTCTTTCCCCGAACATCCTCTGGAAAATATCTGTCGAGGAACTCCCTTTTGAATATGGCCCAAGTAACCTCAGCACCGTCTTGCTCCAGAACAGGTAGAAGACTAATCCACCAGTCATCAGCCTCCTCAGCTAGCATGTGCGTACCAAAACGCACCTTCTGCACCTCCGTGCACTGCATCACTCTGAATACCCTCTCAATCTCTTTGAGCCATGTCTGGGCTCCATCTGGATCATATCTCCCCTTGAAGGTAGGAGGATGGTTTCTCAAGAAGGTCTCCAGCATACGGACCTCAGCATTAGCACCAGCATTTGCATTTGGTTGCTGTCCCACAGCTTGAGCAACAGCTTCCAAGGCAGCAGCAATCGCAGCATCATTTCTTCCAGCCATCTTAATCCTCTGATAAAGCAAACATAAGTTAGAATAATACAATAATAGTATTCTAACTCTAAGACAACGTCACTCGACTCTCTACTTGGCCGAACGGACCGACCTGCTCTGATACCAATTGTAACACCCCGTTTTCCCAGCGTAAAAATTTCTTTAAAAAGATAATCATACATCAGAGTAACCACATAAACAGGGCATCACATTCTCAAAACATCTTAAGTAATGAATAAATATTTCATTTAACTCTTCGTAAAGGTAGTTATAAAATGTTACTCATTTATTGCAGCGGAAAGTCATAAAAGTCATCTCAAAAGTCTTTGGCACGCAGGCCTTGTCAACATCTCAGAAAAATCCTCAAAATAACATAATCATAAATAAAAAACATAATACGCAAGGAACAGAGAAATATAAGTAAAGTTTCCCCATCCCGTTACGTATCAGAGCGCCTAGACACAACGCGGGACACCTCACACGATAGCACCTAGTCTTGGTTACCTGCACTTGCCCACAAGGCGGCAATTCCAGCAGAAGGGGTGAGATTCACAAATAATTATATTAAACATGTAATTAAATAATCACAATCAACAATTAAACACAATTCAAGATATCACAGATAAACATCTAGCATTTAAAGCATCGACATAAGCGACACATCATTTAGCATCATCATAATCATCATCATAAACATCTTAACAAACATCTTAGACGACTCGACTCAACAACATTACTTGACTATGCAACCCTAACGTCTTATATGCATGTGGTACCAATCCAGGGCATGAGCCCTCGTCGCTATGAGCATAAATATACTCCAAGGCATAAGCCTTCATCGCTGGTGAGCAAAGCTCCAGGGCATGAGCCCTCGTCGCTGGTGAGTAAAAACTCCAGGGCATAAGCCCTCATCACAGAATGAGTATGCATTAGACTCAACACATTTTAACTTAAACAAGTTAACATCTTAAACGTCGCAGAACATCTTAGTCATCATAGACTGACACATGCAGCAACTATACATAAGTAAACAACAACATGGCAGCAAGTACATCATACACATAGCATCCATAATGCAAGCATCGCAAGTAAATCAAACATTTATAACTTAATGGGTTCATGTATCACACATAGGCTTCATAAAATCATCATAAACGATCTCAATCATCATGTATCATCATTACAGGTTATATTCATCATCATTAAAAGCCTCTTAAGCTACCCCAAGGTCATCTCTCAAAGTTATATGCGAAAACAGTTCGCAATAGAACAGGTTCTGAATTCTGACAGAACTCGCTTTGGCGAGTGGGAATGCTCGCCTCGCGAGTAACTAGAGGTCCTGCTCGCTATGGCGAGTTGGGTTGCTCGCCTCGCGAGCGATCTAGGTCTACTCGCCGCGGCGAGATGCATAGCTCGCCTAGGCGAGCGATGAACAGGTTGGTTACGGATTCTACGAAAATTCACTCAAAGGGTCTCAAATTCATCATCTTAAACGTCTAAACTCTCAGAAACATCAATGTTATGATTAATCTACGTTCTGTACTCATCCTATACATCTGTTCTACAGCTTTATGGCTTAATTCATGATTTTTCTCCACTTTTAACCTAATTCCAATTCTCTCAAAACAGCCCTATGATTGCTAATTCCTGATTAGATGAATTACAGAATAACATAATTAAATTGCTAGGCTCACCCTTACCTGATAAAAGCAGAAATCGCAGCCCTCAAAGGTCACTTCTCTTCACTTGGCCGTTTGCTCCCTTTTTCCAAAACTCAGTAACGCGTATTACTGACTTCTTGACCTAATTTTCCCTTTATATACTCCCAGCAAATCTTATCTTATTTACTCTTTCTCCCACATAACTCTCTAAAATCCAAAACTAACCCACAACTAAATATTTTATTTTATTTTCAAATCTTATTTTATTAAACAATAAAATAAGTCATCATGTCGCATAAAATCATAATAAATCTTAATTCACCATCGCATAATATATTAATAAATATATATAACTTCTCAAATAAATTAAATAACTAAATAATCAAAAATGGGCGTTACAATGGCCTCATGCAATACATCTACAGGTTCACTAAAGAAGTTGTCATGGTTTGAGGGATGGATGGTTGAATGAAAGCAATGAGTTTCTAAGAATATGTGGTCTCGTTCTCCATTGTCTCGTGAATTTGGCATGTTTTGTGGTTTGTTACACCAATTCTTATTCAATAATCCTAGTTTCTCTTGTTTCATACCAACACAATGGTGTGTGACACTTTCATCCATATAGAGCTTTGCATGGTTTCATTCCTATGCTTGAGGCAAAATTGTTGTTGTAAGTAATGGAAATCGTCCCAACTTCCTTTGTGCTCTAATAAGTTAAAGGGTTAATAGTGTTTTTTACCCTTGTAATATATGTCATTTTCGGTTTGATTTGCATCCTTATAAAATTTTTTTTTTCGGTTTTCACCCCTCCTCCCTCCAACTCACCAAATCAGCTTATGTGGCGCTGACATGGATTTTTTTTTTCACTTGCCATGTGTATAATTCAATTTTTTTTTAAGAAAATTCAATTAAAATTTGAGAAATTTCATTTTTATTATTAAAATATCTTAAATTTAATTTTTAAAAATAACAAAAATTCAAAAAATATAAAAAAAAAATCATTTATATTGAAAATTTATTTTTTAAAATAAAAAAATTATAAAAATTCAGGAAATTATTTCTTTAAAGATTTTTTTTTAAATTCGGGAAAAATATTTTATTCCCAAAATTTTGTATTTTTGTAAAAAAAAAACTATATTTTAAAAACTTAATTTTTTACTAGAATGGAAAAAATTTAAAAATTTCCAGAATTTTTTTATATTAAAAAACGAAAATTTTAAAATTAAAAAATTCGAAAAAAAAAAAATAAGGTTTCTTCAAAATTAATATAAAAAAATTCTGGAAAAATTTAAAATTTATATTCAAACTTTTCCCTATATTTTTTCAAAAAATATATAGTTTTTTCCAAAATTTAAAAAATCAAGAAATATAATCAGTATTTTTTCGAAATTACAAAGATTTTAAAAAAAAAATTGAAATTTAATTTTGAAAATAAAAAAAAAGACAATCTTCAAAATTAAAAAAAAAAAGGTCAGATTTTTTTATTTTAATTTTCAAAAGTTCTGGAATTTTCTAATTTTAATTAAGGAATTTTAATTTTAAAAATTTCATTTTTTTAATATAAAAAAAATTCTGGAAAAACTTTTAATATACATTTTTTATTTTTCCAGATTTGTTTTTATATTAATTTTTAATTTTAATATAAAACAAATTCTAGAAGAAATTAAAAAATTTAAAATATAATTTTTTTATACAAAAAATGAAAAATTTGGGAAAATTTTTTTTTCCAGAATATTTAAAAAACAAATTCCTGAATTTTCCGAAATTTTTTAAAAAAACATTAATTAAAAAAATTATTTCCTGAATTTTTACAATTTTTTATTTTAAAAAATTAATTTTAACATGTTTTAAAAAAATTTATTTTTTAATTAATATAAAAGAATTTTTTGGATTTTTATTAATTTTTAAAAATTAAATTTCTGATATTTTAATAATAAAAATGAAATTTATCAAATTTTAATATTTTTTTAAAAAAAATTGAATTGTACACGTGGCTAGTGAAAAAAAATGAAAAAATAAAAAAAATCCATGTCAGCACCACATAAGCTGATTTGGTGAGTTGGAGGGAGAAGGGGTGAAAACCGGAATTTTTTTGTTTTACAAGGATGCAAATCAAACCGAAATTTTTACAGGGGTGAAAACCGAAAATGACATATATTACAGGATGAAAAACACTATTAACCCTAAGTTAAAACAACTTTGGCAAACTCTGTAAAAAATTGTCCACAAACTCTTTCTTTAACAGAAGACAAATTTGAGGCAAGGGAAAAATAAGTTTAACAATTTCCAATTGCTTATAAATAGTAGTACCTTATTTGTTTCTCTCTTGTCCCACATTTTGTTTTCTTTATCATGTGTCCAATATATGAATTTCATCATACATATAATGAATCTAGATAAAAGAATTCCTAATACATTTTTTTTACTTAATTGATTACAGATACATATGGAAATGACATACAACGCAGAGGCAACTGTAGGTTGCCAGCATAAATATCAATTATACATACAAGCACTTGATAATGCCATAAGAACTAATTGAAAAGCTCTCCAACTTCCTTCTTCATCATTCCCTTAATCTGCATAAGAATTAAAAATAAAAAGTTACACATAATTTATTATTGGATTTACCCATGGACAATCAAACATGCAAACTCAAAAAGAACATGATAATACTATGAGAAGAACAATGATATACCTGTTTTTCAGAAAGTCCAATGTCCTTCAAATCATCAAGCTGTTAATGAAAAATTTGTTCACAATACCAAAATATGTTAGATACATAAATACATACATGTACCTCACAATTAATTATTATTAGAAAGAAAAAAAAAGTGTAATATTGAACGGAAAAAAAACTTAGTTTAGGACATACACTCTTGAAAGGTTCTGGAGATTCTTCACGAAGCTCAAGTATATAGGTTGCTCTCTTCTCTCCAATTCCCTAAAATAAAATGTTCAGTCAATTAAAAGCACAAGATAAATTAGGAGAAGAGTCAACTTAATATTAAAAGGTGAAACACTTATCACCTTTAATTTCTTTAATTCATCCCTGTCAATTTTCAAGAAAAAAAATAAAGAAAACAGAAAGTAAAGAAGTGAGATTTCTCATAGGAGGTATGAAACAATGAATCATTTAAGCAGTATAAAATAAAATATTAATTGCAGTTCTTATACTTATGTGCATATGAATTGCTTTCATATTAACTACATGGTCAAGTTGTGATCATTATAACCATTCAGTTTTTACTTATTATTCTAATCAAAATCGAACATGTTTACATACACAGTGTCCACTTACTTTTCAGCTGTGTTTAAAATTCTAAGGTAGTCCTTAACAAGGGAATTCTGAAATTAAAGAAAATTCTGAGTTAGGACAATAAAAGTATACGTTAGAAGGTCCATTAACAATATTATGAATATATCAAACCTTCATTCCAGAACCATGCAAATTGAATGTTTCCCAAGGACTTTTGGTATTCATTACATCTCGTCTTCCAGTATCAGGAGTTCTTGGTTCTGTAATTTCAGTGGAATTCTGCGATTAAACAAAATTCCGAGTTAAATTAATAAAAGTATAGGTTAAAAGGTCCATTAACAATATTACGAATAGATCAAACCTTCATTCCAGAACCATTCATGTTGAATGTTTCCCAAGGACTTTTGGTATTCATCACATCTCCTCTTCCAGCATCAGGAGTTCTTGGTTCTGTAATTTCAGTTGAATTCTGCAATTAAACAAAGTTCTGAGTTAAAACAATGAAAGTAAACGTTAGAAGAAGGTCCATTAACAATATTATGAATAAATCAAACCTCCATTTCAGAACCGTGCTTGTTGAATGTTTCCCAAGGACTTTTGGTATTCATTACATCTCGTCTTTTGGTATCAAGAGTTGTTGGTTCTGCAATTTTAGCAGAAATCTGATCATTGTCATGTGAAATGCATCCGTTCTCTGGTAACTGCATACACAATGGAGTTGACGAAACGAGAGATTGAAGTTCACGCAATTGAGAACTAATGGGTGGTGAAAAATCTTCATTTTCCATTAAGTTGTTGTTCTCCTTGTTCATGTTATGACCTGTAATGACAAAAGACACCTATATAAATACGCATCATGTGATTTGCTAAAGAATTTATCTCAACAATTAATTTAGTCATATACCTTCATCTGCTATCGACAAATCTTTGGAGTAATTAATGACATATGGGTGTTTATCCTCAAATGAAATAACCTGGAGACAATAAAAATAGTTGGTTAGAATTTCATACTTACTAACCTTACCAATATAACATGCTACAGTTTTGCTAGAAGTTTTCATAGAATAAAAGGCAAATTGAAAATGAAAAGTGACGAAATTAATAGAAATGAATTACCTTTTCCACTGTGGGATCAAATTCCACTTCACTGCTAGCATTCAAAGATGAGTTATCCTGCGTACACAAATATTTATTAGTTTCCTAACTGATCAGACAACATGTTTTAACTTTGCAAATATTTTTGGTTGAAAGAAGGTCCTGAAAAAATTTATATTCTACAAGATCAGATCATTACATTTTGTTTCATGTATATAAAATGAGGACATTTTTTTCTTTTTGTCTAGGTTGTGTTCATCTTGGGATTTGATTTTAGAATTTATTACCTTTTCAACTCTAGAGTTTAGTTCATCGTGATTTCCATCTTCGGATAACGAATTGTCCTGCATTTTATACACCAATTGATGTATTGAGCTTTCTAACTTGTTTGTCAGTAAAATCATAAGTAGCAAAAACATAAATTATGCATTACCAATAAAGACTCTGATGCTCTAGTAACATCAGCAATGGAAATTTTCTGCAAAAAAATAAATGTATTCATTAATAACTAATAATAACATGACCTCTCACGGTTGTCCATGTCAGGTAGATAAAGTGAGAAAATGAACCATGTCTAAGTTTAGTCGTGTTAGGATTTCAGGTGATTATTTACCTTATCTATTCTAGAGTTTACTTGGGCGTCATTTCTATCTTTTGATATTGAATTGTCCTACATTTGATACACCAGTTGATTAAGCTTTACAATTTGTTTCTCAATAACAACATAAGAAACAAAAATATAAATGACCTAGTTTTTATTCCTCACAAGTAATATGCCAAACAGTACACACATAAATATTTATAGATACAGATAAGATTGATTGCCATTATATTTGATTATCTATTTGAGACATCTCTACCTAGTTTGAGCACAAACTGAGCTGGACCAGTATTTATGGCTGCATAATTCTCTTGTTCTCATTAAAACAGACAGAAAAAGAAAAAAAGCAGTAGAGTATTTAGAGGAAAAAAAAAGCATACCTTCTCAGCTTTAAAAGCAGAGTGGCTGGCTTCATCAAACAATTTCCTTCAATCCAAAGGAAAAAGGTCAATATCCATAACCAGATACCAGTATAAAAACTATTAAGAGTTTAACCTAATAAAATATATACAAATACTCAATACAAACCTTCCTTTTATTGCAGAATTTGTTCCAATAACACCATTTTCATTTATATGAGATATGGAGCCTTGTAATTTCGTTGCTGACGCTGATACACTTTGGGGTATCTTTTTTTTGCGATAAGTCACTGTCAGTATTGCTGAATTTGTGCTTTTCTTTGTTGAATCTGAGGCTACTATCTGTATAGCTGAACTTGCACTTTTCTTGGTGAAATCTGAGGCCACTGTATGTATTGCTGAACTTGCAGTGTTTTTTGTTGAATCCGAGGCCACTGTCTGTCTTGCTGAACTTGCAGTTTTCTTTGTGGAATCTGAGGTCACTGTCTGTATTGCTGAACTTGCACTTTTCTTTGTGGAAGCTAAGGTTACTGTTTGTCTTACTGAACTTGATATTTTCTTTGAAGAAGCTGAGGCCACGTTCTGTCTTACTGAACTTGAACTTTTCTTTGTGGTTACTGTCTGTCTTACTGAGATTGATTTTTTGTTTAAGGAATCTGTGGCCACGTTCTGTCTTACTGAGCTTGCATATTTCTTTGTGGAATCTAAGGTCACTATTTTTCTTGCTGAACTTGCATTTTTCTTTGTGGAATCTAAGGTTACTATCTCTCTTGCAGAACTTGCACTTTTCTTTGTGGAATCCAAGGTCGCTATCTGTCTAGTTGAACTTGCAGTTTTCTTCATGGAGTCCAAGGGGGTTTGATGAATTGATTGATATGACCGTGATGCTAAGCTTACCATGTAAACAGTGTCTTGGCAAAATGATGGATTCTAAGTTTACATTATGAAAGAAAGTGACCAAAATCAAAATTTAATAACTAATTGCAAAATGAAAATAAAAAATATATATTTGAACAAGAAATCAGAGTCACGTACCAAGCACGAAACCAGCAAAACTTTGCTAGTTCCCCTCAAGGAGTCCTGCAACATGCGTGTAAGTTTACTTTCCCGGAAGGGAACACGACTTTCATTTGTACTCAAAGCCTGACAAACATTCAGTAAGGCGTAAATTGACTTGTTAAGTTTGTTATTCTCAACATGACCAGAGGCATCACTACTTTTCCTTCTAGCATCTTCGTAACCTGATAATAGAAGTGCAATAATGTTATTCGAATCTTAAATATGTCAACAAGAGCCAGGAAAAAAAATAATAGCGATTACAAGACATCTTAAGTTGAGCAGGAGTTACCTGCCATATCCACAAAATTCATTTTGCTCACAAGACCATTCATGCTTTCATTTTGGGAGAAGACATGCACAATTAATCCTATGTGGCTTCTATGAGCACGCTCAATGCCTTTTTTGGGAGCAGCCTTGTTTGCAGAACATGCAGCGATGTATAAATTCTGGAACTCAGAAATGGATTTAACAGGAGCCTGCAAGCAAAAATGCAACGACATTACTTGTCTACAATCAACTTTAAAATTTTCAATTCTTTTAACTTGGAAAACCAACTACAATAATTTTTACCTGACTGAGTCCTTTAAACTGGATTCTTCCGTGATCTTCAAGCACCAAAATATGTGGTTGTTCTGGATTTAATAAATCGAGAGCATGGTCCTGATGATCAACCTCGTAGAAAGAAACTGCAATAGATTTTCCATTTTTCTCAGCCATGGAGAGAAACTCAGATGTAGCCAGCGCTGCCAAACCCGGTCTCTCCAAAGAGCCCTTTCAGAACAAAATAATTGTTATGATAAAAAAAGAGTTTCATAGAAATGTTGTTCACAAGAGGCTTCACCTCCCCCAACCAAAATATAATTAATAATTAATATAACACAACTAATTGAACTGAGTTGATTCAAACCTGAATTATGTGAGTTTTTCCACTGCCTCTAGCTCCATGAGCAATAACAGTACTGTTAAAACCGTCAAAAGCTGCCAAAACAAGAGGCTTCACCTCCCTTGAATAGATCATTTCGTTATCATCATGTTCGTTATAGCAATAGTCCACTGAATACCGACTGCACCACAAGGATTAACATTAACTAAAGTAAGTGTTGTAACCCTATTTAAAATAACAGGTGCAAGAGAAGAAAAGAAAACAAATAATTTCATGAATTTGCTACAAGTTCAAACTATAAGCTTTCATGAAATATTCAAACCTGAAAGATCTGAAACATCATGATGAAAACATGGTAGTTAAATAAATCAACTAAGAGAAAAGAACAAATGCTTGAAGAGTAGTTGTTGAGAGATATAAACTATATAGAACATTATCCTCACAGACACTGCTTAGAAGCAATTAAACAAACAAATAATCAAATCTAACAAATATTTAACAGATCAGAAACTAATCTAATAGCTATGAATTATGAAAATTACAATGCTACCAACAGCACAAAATTCAAGACCACAACCCTCTTTCCAATTACCATTCCTCAATTTTTTCCAATTACAATAATATCTCATTCTTCAACTGAATTTCACTAAGCTGAAACTACATAATTCCGAAACTAATTGCACCTAATTCAAAAATCACAATTCCACTAACAACACAGAAGCTGCATAATTCAAAAACCCTGAAACTCAATTTCACTATGCTGAAACTGCATACTTCAAAGTTTCACGAATCATGAGCCTGAAACTCAAATTTCACTAAGCTGAAACACAATTATTTTTCTAGATCTCATTCCAATTATTACTACAATTTCACAAAATTCAATCAAATTTCGCAAGCCAAGAAGCTAAAAACTACATAATTCAGAAACTAACCATATCTAATTATGAAAATCACAATTCTAACTACATAATTCACAAACACTGAAACTCAAATTTCACTAAGCTGAAACTTCATAATTCACAAACCCTAAAACTCAAAATTTTCACAATTTCATTCCAATTCATAGTCACACGGTTTGCCATTCGCTTCGGTACGTGGTACGGGTTCGGGTACGTGGTTCGTAACTTTCAAAGAATTCGGTACGGTGGGGGTGGGTGGGGGGGGGGGGGGGGGTATACATAGTCGGTACGTTATGAGTTCGTCGTACATTTTTTATCCTTTCAGATCTAAGGAAGATGGACTTTGTGATGTTTCATAGAGAGGTTTTATCTAACATAGAAAAATAACATGTCCCACGGAGGAAAGTTTTCAAACATTGAACGGTAAGTAAGTCTTATAAATAGAGTCTCCAACACATCCATTCTCTAAAGCATCTATCCACTGCCAAGTGTACTGGAGTACATTGAAATAGTGTGCCAGTGATGTATTTTTCAAAGAAAGTTGTGATTACTTGTGTTGTAATTACTTTCAATCTGAAAGTCCTAAGTATTGAAGTGAATTAGTCTAAATTTTTTATATCTTTTGTGTGGGAATGGATGGTTCGCTGGTACTCTCGTTTTAGAGAATTCATAGGCGAATTGTCAAGTACCAATACGCTAACGAATGGTGAACGGGTTCGTACGAATTGGTACGCGGTTCCTAGGAGAGTTAACAAATTGTGTGACTATGTTCCAATTATCGTTACTACAATTTCAAATTTCACATAATTCACAAACAATAAAGAAACTACATAATTCACAAACCCTAAAACTCAAATTTTCCCAATTTATTCCAATTTCACAAAATTCAATCAATTTCACAAATCAATAAGCTGAAAACTGAACAATTCAAAAACAAATCAACCATACCTAGAAGATTGTTCTTTAAATGAGATAGTAACATCTCCAGAATCTTGAGTCTTCACCGAAACCCAATCCACAGTTCTTGAATTTTCACTATCTGGATCTGAAAAGCCGCGAATTTTGGCTACGACCCTAACCTTCTTTGATGCCATTGAAAATTAGGGTTTGGTGAATTGAGAGATTGTTGAATTTGAAGAGAATTAGAAGAGAAGGAAAATAGAAGGAAAGAAAAATAGAGGAAGAAGAAGGAAATAGCCGTTAAAAGGATTTCGAAATCTTTCTCGCGCTCCTTCTTATCTTATATGGATTCAAACTTTATTATATTATTTTATTATATGGTCAGGAAGATATTTTATTCAAATCTTCTCTTGTACGCTGGGTCATGATAAAAAAAATAAATAATTTTTTTTGAAAAATGTGTATTGATAATGATATTGTTTTCTGTGTAAAAAAAATTATTTTTCCTTAAAAAAATGATATTATTTAACGTGAATGTTATTTTCCCTATCCTAACTCTCGAGTTTTAGAGGAAAAAAGTATTGGTAATTCGATTATTTTAATGTAAATGTTTTGATAAACAAAACAAAATCTAATATTGCTTAGAAATTTAGGTCAAGGTAGAGGTGGAAATAAGCAGGGTTGAGTCAGGCTTTGTTTAAATAAGTTAAGTCTAGTTGAAAAAATTAAAGCCAAAGTCTGATCAATTGTTTGTCAAAGACCTTACTTTAAGTATGGCCTGACCTTTTTGAAAGCCCAGTTTGACATGTTAGCATGTCTAAAAGTCTAATTTCTATTAACAATTTTAAATATAACATTTGACCTCTTTATAAAAAGACTAGTAAACATATTTTTTAAAAGGCTAATAAAGTCAATAAAATTTTGTAAACCAAGTATATCCAATAAAATTTTGCAAAGCTGGCACATCTATTTTGTAAAGGCTAATACACGTGTGTTATATAATGTAGTGCATGTGTGTGTGTGAGCCGGTCTTATAGGTCTAGTAGGCTTTTTTTATAAGCCTTGGCCTGACCTATTTAAATTAGGTTTAATTGCAGTTTTAACCCCCTAACTTTCACAAAGTTGCGACTTTGCTGGCCGCCTAAGAGAAAAAACTAAAAAACGACCCCCTAAGTTTTGCATCTGTAGCAGTTTTGGCCCCCAAGGCAAAAATAAAAATAAAAAAATAACACGTGGCACTTTACTTAGGGTGCCACATCAGCGTAGTCAAGTCAGAATTGACATTGGGGGCCAAAACTGCCACAGATGCAAAACTTAAGGGGCCGTTTTGTAGAAAAATAGACATAAAAAGTTTGAAAAAAATATAAAATAATTGATGGTTATAATTTGGCTCAGTCAAATTGTGTGGATCTCATAATTTGGCATAATTAATGTGAATTTTGACAAATATTGTGTGGATCTCAAAAATTTGGTGGTGTAACACCCCGTTTTCCTAGCATAAAAAATTTCTTTAAAATAAATAATCAGAGTGAACATATAACGGAGCGTCACATTCTTTAAAACATCTCAAGTAATGGATAAATAATAATTTATTCCTTCAGGAAAATGGTCATTTAAAAATACTCAAACATTGCAGTGGAAATCATTAAAATCATCACAAAAGTTTCTGGCACGCAGGCCTCATCAACGTCTCAGAAAATTCTCAACATAATCATAATCATGAAAGTCAAAATAAAAGAATACGCAAGGAACAGAGAAAACATAATCAAAGGTTCCCCATCCCGTTACGTATCAGAGCACCTAGACACAACCGAGGGAAGCCTCACACGACTGCACCTAATCTTGGTTACCTGCACTTGCCCACAAAGCGGCAATTCCAACAGAAGGGGTGAGATTTCACATTCAATAATAATAAGCATATAATACAAACAAAATGCATTTAACAACTTAATTCAGCTTCATTTAATAATGTTATCTCACATAATTATTCATTTACTACTTCACTTATCATCATAGACATCGTCATTAACTAATAATAGTCCTTCATATAAAGTTTCATCAACAACTCAAGGTTAAATAACAACGACACAACTTCAACTTAACAATGCAACTTAGACTTCTTATTCATCTTAGACCATCTCGACAAAATGCAACTACGACCTCTTAATCATGCAAGTGGTACCAACCAGGGCATCAAGCCCTCAACGTATAAGCGTAAATAGGCTCACAGGGCATCAAGCCCTCAACTTACAGGACATCAAGCCCTCAACGTATAAGCGTAAATAGGTTCACAGGGCATCAAGCCCTCAACTTACAGGGCATCAAGCCCTCAACATAATATGTATAAATATACATTACAGGGCATCAAGCCCTCAACTTAAATGAGTATGCATGGACTCAACGTCTTACAAGTTAAACAACTTAGACATCTCATATGACTCCAATAATTTGGATCAACATCTTACAATTTAAACAACTTAGACCAACATTAACATCCTAATCACGACAGCAAGGCAACACCATTAAATAATATGCAGCAAGTCAACATCAACAATAATCACCCAGTATAACCATTACAACTTCATATGAACATCCTTCACAATATATAAATCTGTCACATAATTCCAACTCTAAATCATCAATTAACTTCACTAAACAATGCACATTAAACCCTCGTGTTTATAGCTATACTAGTTTCTACTTATTGATTTTTCTATAACCCTATGACATCTTGACAACAAGTTCAGTCCTAACAGTCCTAATACAATTAAAGGTAAGCTCATGATATAATACTCTTAATTCGTCACATAACTTCATAAATTCATATAAAATTATTCGCAAGGTGTTTTTGTGTCAAACCAACGTCATTGGAAAGACAATTCAACTATCTACAACTTTCGCGTTTACAACTAAGGCCAATTCTGTACCGATCAATACCAGTTTTTATTTCAAATTCAGGTACAGAAACTGAAATTTCACTATGACCTACGTGTAGTAATTTGACGATAACTTAAGTTCTAAGAATGATTTTGAAGTCCAACCAAAGCCATTAGAAAGCTAACATTTTTGTCTACAACTTTCGTGTTTACACCTAAGACAAATTCTGTACCTATCAGTACCAGTTTTTATTTCAAATTTAGGTATAGAAGTGGAAGCGAAAAGTTGTGCTGAAATCTCATGAAAATTACTGTGACCTACGTGTAGTATTTTGACCATAACTTAAGTTCTAAGAATGATTTTGAAGTCAAACCAAAGCCATTAAAAAGCTAACACAATTATCTATAACTTTCATGTTTATACCAAAACCCATTTCAAAACAGAAATGTGTGAAAAAGGCGCAAGAACATGAAACAGGAGATGCTGTCACTGTGCAGCTCTCGGGAAAAGTGACATTCTCCACCCAAAAACTTCGTTTTAACTCCGATTTTCACCAAACTTGACCCTATAGTTCACTCTTACATAACCTAACTTAATACCACACAAAACACAGCAATCCAATTCCAATTCATGCCCAATTCATTAGCTCTATTCATCATCAATTATTCTTTTTACCAACAACCCTATTCTTTTTAAACTCTATCATTCTCAACAATTCTGACACCAATCAAGCAGCATTCCATACATTAAAATTAACAGTAACAACACACAATTCATCAGTTTTCATGGGAATTCACAAATTAAACCCTAAACTCATTTCTACCTATTTTCTCATGAACCACTAATCAAACATGAAGAATTAAGCCCTTAATTAGAGAAGTGAAACCCCACCCTTACCTTAGTATTGATGATCGGCGGTCTCTCTCCCTCTTGGTTCTCTCTTCTCTTGTTTTCTCCCTTTTTCTCCAAAAGCAGTTTCACGTAAAAACTTTTCTAAACCTAGTTTCCTCCTTATATCTTTCCTCAATCCACTTTATCTTATTTTCTCTATTTTCACTAAACTCTTCTAAATTTCAAAACAGCCCCACATCTCAATATTTATATTATTTTCAAATCTTATTCTAGTAAATAATAAAATAAGTCTTTAAATAAAATATCAACACATCACATAATCGTATAAAATCACATAAATCATCAAAGTGGACTCTAAACTCTATAAAATAATTAAATAATTAAAGAGGGCGTTACAACTCCACCCCCTTAAAAGAATTTCGTCCTCGAAATTCAAAGCACACAAGAAAGGAATTCAATTATTGCCTAAACATCTTAAACCAAACATAGCCAAATAGAAACTTCAAACAAAACATATAAGCCACATCAAAGTTAGTCAATCAAACATGATCACATAATAAACATAACCATTAGTCAGAAAACACAACAACAATCAAGACAACATAAGACAGTATTTCAACCGTCACACGACTTGACACGACTCAACTACTTGGCCGGACGGACCGACCTGCTCTGATACCAATTGTAACACCTCGTTTTCCCAGCATAAAAAATTTCTTTAAAATAAATAATCAGAGTGAACACATAACGGAGCGTCACATTCTTTAAAACATCTCAAGTAATGGATAAATAATAATTTATTCCTTCAGGAAAATGGTCATTTAAAAATATTCAAACATTGCAGCGGAAATCATTAAAATCATCAAAAAAGTTTCTGGCACGCAGGCCTCATGAACGTCTCAGAAAATTCTCAACATACTCATAATCATGAAAGTCAAAATAAAAGAATACGCAAGTGTTATCGCGATTTTCGGGTGTCAAATCATTGATTAGATTTGAACCTTTCAATCATTGATATCTCTATTTTTTTTGGGGAGAGGTAAAATCGAGAGAAAACCTCAGAAATTCTAAGTTCGGGGCTGATTTCACTACGGGAAGGTGTTAGGCACCCGCAATGACTATAGTATCCTATAGGAACCGTTTTACTATGCTTTATGTATACGCTTTGCTTTTATTGCTATTTGTAAAAAAGATCGGTTTTAAGAATGAGAGGAAGAAGATTGGATTTTATTTTATTGGACTTGGAGAGGTTTTTGAGTCCCTTGCCTACATACCCCTTTTGGAGGATCAAAATTCCATGTAGTTCTCTTCCAAAATATTTTGTGAGTTTTGTTTGTTTTTTAAGTTTGAAAAAGATTTTGAAGAAGGGAAGGAGGCCGTATAGGCATTAGAATTGAAAAGGAAAAGAAAGCATTTGGTTGGTTCAGTTGTTAATGAAAACGGTTAAAGTTGGAAATTAATTGCATTTTGATTTGATTAAGAAAATAAAGGGAAAATCCTTTGGAGTTTTGACTCCAAGGTTTATTTGGAAAATATTTGAAGTGATGGAAGTTATTTGTTTTTTGAAAAGATTAATTTTCTCTAAGTACCGCGCGTCCTAAACATACACCTAACGATAGCTCATGCAACGTGTGTGCGTGTCGGTGCTTGTGTCGGTGTACATCATCATAGTCCATAGTCCTTTACATCGGGTCCTATTTTACATTCTATAGTCTTGCATGAAAAAAAGTTAAAGTAAAAAAACTAACCTAAAATATTACATGAGTTAACATAGAAAATTGCATGAAATTTAAAGAAAGGGATGAAAATGGGATGAAATGCTTATAATGTGCATGAGACATGAAACAAAAGGGTTAGTGAACAAAGTAAAAAGAGCAAGAAATGCGGGAAGTAACGGTGAGGAAAGTATCGCACAAATTGTGAAAGCAAAAAAGTAAAAATGGTGAAAGAAAAAGCACTCCCACGTAGCCGAAGTTTTACTTAACCACATGACCTATAATTTCCCATCACAGCCACCACTTAGAGGTTTATTTCAAGCACAAGAATGTAAATCAAATAGCACACATAGACACAAAATCATCACACATTTTTTACATGCATTGTCATCATTTTAGAACATTTTAAATTGCTTGTAATGCAAGAAAACAAAACCAAAATTCACAAACAGTAGCAGTTATCACAAATCATGAGCAAAACATCTCGCAAAACGTATATCAATCATCAGAAACATACCATACAAAATCGGAGCGAGTATTGCGTATGAAACGTCGAGAAAACGCCGAAACGGACATAAATCATCACAAAAAGCAAACACACATATTTTTATCCAATTTTCACATGTAAAATATCACAACACATCAAGAAAATAGTAAAAAACATACAGTAAAAATCTTGGAATTTTTTAATGAAGTTTGGCATGCAACAGGTCCAATTAGCAAGTATTACGGTGCAAATAGCAATGAAATTAAAAAAAAGAGAACCAAGAACCGGCCCAAACCCACACTCAACGGACGGTACCCATCTCAAACGGATCCGGATCAAACCTGATGCTTCAGAGGCGTTGGATTGATCCGGATTAACACAAACCTGGATCTAAGGGTGGACAACACACCAGGCATGGGTCGGTTTGAACCCGACCCGGTTCAGGCACTTATATAAAAGCAAAAACCCGGTTTACCCTCATTCTTTCACTCTCTCGTTCCATCTTCTTCTCCGTTCTCTTGCTTTCTCTCGTTCTCGCTGATGAACAAACCCTAGCTTCCCAAATCTCGCCCAGAATCACATCAAAGTATGCTTAATCCTCTCTCCCTATGATTCTAAACACGTATTGACCCTAAAAATTTCGCGAATTCAATGTGAATCTCGCCATCACTCATTACCGTTCCGATTTTGGTCTTTTGCTGTGTTTTGTTCATGAAATTTGCGTGAGTTCTCATGGATTCATAACATCCGTTGCGAATCTTTGAGTTTCTTGCGCTTTTTGATTTTAGGGTTTGTTCACTTCAACTTCGAAATCGGAACGGTTCAAGGTTCACAAGGTTCACATTGGTTCTTTTTTGTTGCTGCGATTGCACGAGGAAGATAGAGTTTGAGAGGTTTACCTGAGAATTTCGGAGATTCGAACCGTTCCGGTGAACTTCCGTGAGCTTTGCTTCTGGTTTGGTGGTTCTTGGCTCGAATTTCGAATTGAAATGGTAAATTCCCTTTCTTCTTCTCTGGCTTGCTCCGATGAACTTCTCTTCTTCCCTTTCGAACCGGTTCAGAACTTTGAAACTCTTTCTCTCTTCTTCTTGATTCTCTACACTGTGATCACGCTTGAGTTTGCTGCTCCTAGCAGTGAATTCGCGTTGGAATTGCAGGGAGAAATAGCTCAATGATGAAGATTCACCATTGTTGAATCTCTGAGAGCTTGAAGTTCTTCTTCCTAACTGAATTCGGTTATGGTTTTTGGAACTTTCTTAACTGTTTTTAGAGAGGATGAATTTGTTATGGTGATCGAAATTCTGTTACGAATGGAGCTTCTGTGTAATCTGCACAGTGCATTGGCCTTTTATAGGGCGCCATGTGTGTTCTTGAACCAATAGTGTGCTGCCACGTGGCTCCTGACTCTGCTTGCGTGGCACTGATGGACCTGAATTGGACTGCCTTGACTAGAAGGACCATTCTGCAATTTCATCAAAATATGGACAATTCTGCAAAATTTGTGAGATTGGGACAATGATGCAAAAGGACTAAACTGTAAAAGAACTAAAAATGAAAAGTAAAAGTTTGACTAAAGTTGGCCGGACTAAAAGGGTAAAATGGTAATTAAAATAAAATTGGTAAAAAAACAATAAAATGAATAAAACGTAAAGCGAAACGAATTAAAAACGACGAAATGGACTAAAACGAACAAATTACCTAAATGAGGTATTTTAAAATACCTCTCTGCCCAAAATCTGAACAATGTGAAAAGACTAAAATGCCCCTGGGCGACAAACGACTCAGACAGACTCAGATGCAACGTTGAAATGATTTTTAAACGAAGCTTTGACAAATGGTTTATACAGACAAGTTGAAAGGACTCAGAGACGAATGCAGGGATCTAAGATGGGTTCCTTTGTGGGAAATGACCAAAATGCCCTTTTGTACGTTTTTGCAAATATTTTGAAGTAAAATGCAAGAAATGATGCAGATGGCTTTAAGAGTTCAAGAAAGAAAATTTTACAAAGAAAACAGGATGAAAAACATGATTTAAAACTGTTTTTTTTTTTTGAGATAGAGACAGTAAAATGCGCGACTGTAGCGCTGTAAAAATTAGAGTAAAATGTCAATAAGTTGACATGTATCAGAGGTAGAAAATAGGTTTGAAAGAGTATTTTTAGGTCCAAAATGAGGGTATGACAGCAAGGAACAGAGAAAACATAATCAAAGGTTCCCCATCCCGTTACGTATCAGAGCACCTAGACACAACCGAGGGAAGCCTCACACGACTGCACCTAATCTTGGTTACCTGCACTTGCCCACAAGGTGGCAATTCCAACAGAAGGGGTGAGATTTCACATTCAATAATAATAAGCATATAATACAAACAAAATGCATTTAACAACTTAATTCAGCTTCATTTAATAATGTTATCTCACATAATTATTCATTTACTACTTCACTTATCATCATAGACATCGTCATTAACTAATAATAGTCCTTCATATAAAGTTTCATCAACAACTCAAGGTTAAATAACAACGACACAACTTCAACTTAACAATGCAACTTAGACTTCTTATTCATCTTAGACCATCTTGACAAAATGCAACTACGACCTCTTAATCATGCAAGTGGTACCAACCAGGGCATCAAGCCCTCAACGTATAAGCGTAAATAGGCTCACAGGGCATCAAGCCCTCAACTTACAGGACATCAAGCCCTCAACGTATAAGCGTAAATAGGCTCACAGGGCATCAAGCCCTCAACTTACAGGGCATCAAGCCCTCAACATAATATGTATAAATATACATTACAGGGCATCAAGCCCTCAACTTAAATGAGTATGCATGGACTCAACGTCTTACAAGTTAAACAACTTAGACATCTCATATGACTCCAATAATTTGGATCAACATCTTACAATTTAAACAACTTAGACCAACATTAACATCCTAATCACGACAGCAAGGCAACACCATTAAATAATATGCAGCAAGTCAACATCAACAATAATCACCCAGTATAACCATTACTGTAACGCCCTCTCTAATTATTTAATTATTTTATTAGATGATATGGTATATGTTTATATATTATATGGATTTTGATGATTATGTGACGTATTTGTGACATGTGACGTGTTATTATTTTATTGTTTAATAAAATAATATAAGTGATGTTTATATGAATATTTATTTGGTAAATCAAGAGATTTGTTAGAAAAATAGAATTTTAAGAGATGGGGTTATATTTATAAATAAGGAGTTTTGAGGGCTGATATAGGATAAGATAAGTTGGGAGGGAGTATAAAAGGAAATTAGGTTAAGGAAATAATCAGAAACGCGTACAGACTTTGGAAAAGGGAGAGGAACGGTGGAAGAGAAGAGAGGAACATAGGAGCTGCGATTTATGCAATTTTCCAGGTAAGGGTGAGCCTAACTTCAGTAATTTTAATTGTAAATCATCTGTTCTTGATTGGCATAGAGTTTGGTGAGGATTGGGATGGGTTTGAGAATTAGGGTTTATGATGAAATTGTGATGGATCGATGATAGATTGAGTTGTAAGGCTGTAGAACTGGATACAGAACCTAGATTATCCCCTAGGACGACATTGCAGATGAATTAGAGGTTTGATTGGAGAGAATTGGCAGGTTTTGGTGAGTTTTGGTCTGAACCCGAGTGGGTTCTGAGATCGCTCGCCTGTGGCGAGTGATCACTCGCCGTGGCGAGTACCCCCTTGTTGCTCGCGAGGCGAGCAGTATAGCTCGCCGTGGCGAGCGTGTTCCTTAAATTTTAGGACTTTGGCCCAATTGGAGATGGTTTTGAGTGCCTTAATATTTATAGGGATGACCTGTGAAGTTGGTTTAGCCAAATTGGATTTAGGGAACTTAAAAATGAAGATTTTTGGTGAAAAATGTCAAAAAGGCCGAGAGCACCCATGATTTCTCGCCTCCAGCTCGCCCCCAACTCGCCTTTGGCGAGTAAGCTGTTGTGAGTACTCGCCTGTGGCGAGCAGATGCACTCGCCGTGGCGAGTTAGTGCCTACCTGAACCGTTGTTTTGCTTTTTCGATCTGTTTCGCATGGGACTTTGAGAGGAACCCTTTGGGTAGTGTTAGTGAGGTTTTATACCCTTTAATGTATTCTGTAAAGATGATTGCTGAGGTTTCTCTTGAGCTGTTGATAAATGATATATTGTTGTGTATAAGTGATGTACGAGTATGATGATATGTGAATGATGCTAAATGTTGCAATGTGTATGAATAACAAGATGATGTTCTGCCATGTAATTAATATAATTGCATGTGTCAGTCTTGAAAATGTAATGATGTTTGAGACGGTGTATTAAGTTGTTAAACGACGAGTCCATGCATTTGCATATTTATGAGACGGTGGAGCTTTATGCTCAAAGCGACGGTGAAGCATATTAATGCTATAATCATATGGTACCACATGCATGATGTTGAGACGTTAAGTGTTGCATTTAGTCGAGTCAATTGTGACATATATGTGATGATGTTTGGGACGTTGATGTATGATGTGATGTTGTTTATGATGATGCTTATGACGATGTTATGATGTGCTACAATGTATATGTTATGAGTTGGATTTATGATTGTTAATCTTGACGTTTGATTTATATATTAATATTATTGTTGTGAATCTCACCCATTCTGCTGGAATTGCCGCCTCGTGGGCAAGTGCAGGTACCCAGTCTTAGATGCGTTGATGCGAGGAGTCTGTGTGAAGTAGGGTTGCTCTGATACGTAACGGGATGGAGTCTTTTGTAGAGTCTATTCCATTATGTATCTTGTTAGAATAAGTTTGACTTTCAGTGATGTTGAACCATTAATATTTTGAGACGTTTTTGCTGGCTTTTAAGCCAAGACTATTATGAGATGAGACCTTTTAATTCCGCTGCTTAATTGAGTATTTTTGTAATTTGATAAATTATTATCTAAGTTGTTTTTAAGATGAAATGTGACACTCCTTTTGAGACGCACTCTGATTTTATGTGATTTATTTAATGAAATTTTTAAGACGGGAAAATGGGGTGTTACAATTACAACTTCATATGAACATCTTTCACAATATATAAATTTGTCACATAATTCCAACTCTAAATCATCAATTAACTTCACTAAACAATGCACATTAAACCCTCGTGTTTATAGCTATACTAGTTTCTACTTATTGATTTTTCTATAACCCTATGACATCTTGACAACAAGTTCAGTCCTAACAGTCCTAATACAATTAAAGGTAAGCTCATGATATAATACTCTTAATTCGTCACATAACTTCATAAATTCATATAAAATTATTCGCAAGGTGTTTTTGTGTCAAACCAACGTCATTGGAAAGACAATTCAACTATCTACAACTTTCGCGTTTACAACTAAGGCCAATTCTGTACCGATCAATACCAGTTTTTATTTCAAATTCAGGTACAGAAACTGAAATTTCACTATGACCTACGTGTAGTAATTTGACGATAACTTAAGTTCTAAGAATGATTTTGAAGTCCAACCAAATCCATTAGAAAGCTAACATTTTTGTCTACAACTTTCGTATTTACACCTAAGACAAATTCTGTACCTATCAGTACCAGTTTTTATTTCAAATTTAGGTACAGAAGTGGAAGCGAAAAGTTGTGCTGAAATCTCATGAAAATTACTGTGACCTACGTGTAGTATTTTGACCATAACTTAAGTTCTAAGAATGATTTTGAAGTCAAACCAAATCCATTTAAAAGCTAACACAATTATCTATAACTTTCATGTTTACACCAAAACCCAATTCAAAACAGAAATGTGTGAAAAAGGTGCAAGAACATGAAACAGGAGATGCTGTCACTGTGCAGCTCTCGGGAAAAGTGACATTCTCCACCCAAAAACTTCGTTTTAACTCCGATTTTCACCAAACTTGACCCTATAGTTCACTCTTACATAACCTAACTTAATACAACACAAAACACAGCAATCCAATTCATCATCAATTATTCTTTTTACCAACAACCCTATTCTTTCTAAACTCTATCATTCTCAACAATTCTGACACCAATCATTACAGAATAATCAAGCAGCATTCCATACATTAAAATTAACAGTAACAACACACAATTCATCAGTTTTCATGGGAATTCACAAATTAAACCCTAAACTCATTTCTACCTATTTTCTCATGAACCACTAATCAAACATGAAGAATTAAGCCCTTAATTAGAGAAGTGAAACCCCACCCTTACCTTAGTATTGATGATCGGCGGTCTCTCTCCCTCTTGGTTCTCTCTTCTCTTGTTTTCTCCCTTTTTCTCCAAAAGCAGTTTCACGTAAAAACTTTTCTAAACCTAGTTTCCTCCTTATATCTTTCCTCAATCCACTTTATCTTATTTTCTCTATTTTCACTAAACTCTTCTAAATTCCAAAACAGCCCCACATCTCAATATTTATATTATTTTCAAATCTTATTCTAGTAAATAATAAAATAAGTCTTTAAATAAAATATCAACACATCACATAATCGTATAAAATCACATAAATCATCAAAGTGGACTCTAAACTCTATAAAATAATTAAATAATTAAAGAGGGCGTTACAGGTGGAACTTACGTGAATTTTGATCAATAAAAGAAAATTGATTGAAAAGCTTAAAATGATATAATATTTAGAGACGAATGTAATAACAAACACTAAGTAGTTTTGTTTTGATTCATGAATGTGAGGATCAATCTATTCATCTATCTATCCTATTTATATATTTATTTATTTATCTATATTATATCTTCTACCTATCTATCTATCTATCTATCTATCTATCTATCTATCTATCTATCCTCTGTATATATCTTTGAATTCTAAGCTTGAGCTATTTTTGTGCAAGAGTTTTGATGACGTGACATGTTTAGATGAGCTTCGATTTCTCATTCTTTGTTGACACTTTACACCATCTCTTAACTAGCTACGTATAAATGGACTCATGGAAAAAGTGGTCAATGTTGATGTTTACCGGTGTTCTTGGTAAATAAGAAGTGTTGATTTTGGTTATTACAAGCAGGATCAAACCAGAAATCCTATAACATGTTGTGCAAAGTTTTTCCACAAAAAGAGTGAGCGTTCATCAAATTCATAGGTTGCGTTATGAACAAGATGAATCTGTATGGTGGCTTTCTACAAAAAAAAAACAAAAACAAATGCAATAAATGCAAATGAAAAGACTAAAAGTTTAAAACGCATAAACTTAAAGAAAAGGTAAATTGCATTGCATTAAAATAAAGGTGGTTCGACAAATCATACTACATACATTATGTATAATAACTGAAAAAAGGCTAACTCCACGATCAACACTTCTTCCATCAATTAACCACTTGTCTCCCACATCTTCCATGAGAGGGAACTGCTGCATTTGAATTCAAATTCTTCCTGCCTCAACAGTAAATGATTGTCTTCGACGAACTTGCATTCTTGGCTTACGTCTTGTCGAGCTCCGGAGCTTTTAGACCCTTTCACATGCTAAGTCCAAATCTCGTCGAAATCCTCATGTTGAAGGAAGAGACTTTGATTCCTAAAATGTTAAAAGTCAACCAATGTTGACCGCATTAAATGAGTGTCGAAATTACAGGCTAACAAATTGCCCCCTAAAAATGTCATTTTCGACTGAAATGATTTGAGAGAGAAGATTGACATTTTTCAGAAAACTTCAAACATTCTATGGAAAAAATTGATGTCATGCTAATCATGATTTTACAAGAGTTGTCTTGTCAAATTTCCTCTTGCTACACGACTTCAAGATTTGGTGGGCCACCACTTTTGCAGTTGAAAAGTTCATGGGCCTCTCCATCTACCCTAAGGTGCCATGTGTTCCTTATTAACCTTTCAAGTTTTCCAATCTTTTGTGTTTCCCCATTTCTCATTATTACTGCGCTTCCTATCTGAGGATTTTGTCGATCGGTTTCCCTCGAGATTTTCAACTTCCCCACTAACTCCATGAATTGCCATTTCTTTCAAACCACGTGGAGGTTACTAATAAGGGGAACTGAAAGATTTTCGCTCCAATGAACTCTTCTTATTACTTATAAAACTCAGTTGCATGCTTATTCCTTAATCCACCTTTTACTCTTGAAAGACTCTGCAAAATTCCGCAATAATGGAAAGCTTTCCAGAAGACGTCTTGCTTATAATCGCCGAGAAAATAACAACGTTTGGAACTCAGGACCTTCTCAGGTTCGAAATTACTTCCACCTATCATCAGAAGCTTACCCGTGAGAAAGCGGTGTTTAGGGCCCTACCATGAGATTGCTTGTGGTACATTACTGACCACTGACCTTGTGGGAAAACACAAATTCATGCATCAAATGTGTAACGCCCTATTTCTTTAATTATTATTATTTGATTTATAATGTATATTTTGATGAAATATGCTAATATGTGTTATTTTTGTGTTATATGTTGGTGTTTTAGTAGCATATTATGTTATAAAAATATATGTGTTATTTAACAATGTAGAGTAAATAAGATAGAGGAGAAGAGATATATAAATAGGAGAAGTTAGGTTAGAATAGTTTGAAGGTAAAAACAGCTTTTTGTGAGAAAAGTAGCCACCAAAGAGAAGAGAGAAAACAATTCCTGTTTTTCTGAAATCTGCCTCAGTAAAACAACGATTTCTCACTCATTAACCGTTGGATCGTGACAAATTTTGGACACAAGGTTCACAACACCTGGGTCTACCTTTTCACCGTTCGGATCGTCGAAAAAAGGTCGGAGTTAAGAGAAAACTGTCGCGCACTGCAGCAGTATATTTGAGTGTTTTCACCACTTTTGTTCTCTTTCGTAAGCTTTGTTCATCTGAATTAAGGTAAGGGTGAGACTAACTCTCATTAAAATTAAGTATATGATTTCTGAAATTGCAATTAGCATGATTAGGTGTAGTTTTGAGAGTTTTTTGAGAATTAGGGTTATGAGAGAATTTAATGATTATATTTGTCGATGAAGTTGTTTAAATTGGATTCATGTGCTGTTTTGTTTGGCTTTGATTATGATTTGAGTTTTGATATGATTATGTGATGATGTGAAATTGATGTGTTATTTAACGATGTGAAAATAATGTGTTATTTGAAGATGTGTAATTTAAAAGATGTGTTATATAAAGATGTGATATTTGAAGATTGTTGCATTTGAGTCGTGTCGTTGCATTTGAGTCGTGTCGTTGCATTGAGTCGTGTTGTTGCATAGCATAGTCAGCGATGGGGGCTTAATGCCCGACAGGTCCTTTTACGACCTTAGCGATGGGGGCTTAATGCCTGACAGGTCCTATTTGACCTTTAACGAAGGGGGCTTGATGCCTGACAAGTCGAATGACTTTAACGAAGGGGGCTTGATGCCTGACAAGTCCAATTACGACTTTAACGAAGGGAGCTTGATGCTCTGTTGGTACCACATGCATATAAGTTGTTAAGATGTCAAGATGTTAAGAAGTTGCATAGTCGTGTCGAGTTGTCTAAGTTGTCTAAGATGTTGAGTCATTGAAGAAGAGTCTTGATGAAATAATTATGAATGCATTTGTTGTTTAACATGATGAACTTGATGATGCGATGATGTTTTCTATATGATGAATTTTGATGATGTTTTCTATATGATGAATTTTGATGATGTTTCTATACATGATTATGATGAGTTGTTTGAGATTATACCTGTTGATGAATATGATAAACTATGATGAGTTGCTTTATGATTGTACTTGTTGAAGATTATGTGATTAATTGATGTTTTAAGTTGTTAGTTGTAAATTGATGAATTATATGCTTAAGTTTAATGTTTGTGAAATCTCACCCCTTCTGCTTGAAAATGTTGCTCTTCGTATGGGTAACTTGCAGGTGATCAAGATTAGTAGCTGTTGATCGTTGTCGTGAGTGGCTATCTCTCACTGTGTCCTTAGGTGCTCTGATACGTAATGGGATGGGGAACTTTGCTTATGTTTTCTATTCTTTACGTATTTAACTATGAGATTTTATGAACATGATATTAAAGAATTTGATGAGATTTTACGTTGAGGCCTTCGTGCCAAAGTTGTTTTTAAGATTTTTGAAATAAATTCCGCTGCGAAGTGATTTAAGATTTTATTGAAATATTTTGAAGGATAAATTATTATTTATTCCATTGTGATTTTTAAGAAATGTAGCATTCCATTTAAGTTGTGAAACTCTAATTATTATTTTAAGAAATTTTTATGTTGGGAAAACGGGGTGTTACAAAATGTCTCGTAGCGACCATGAAGCATACAAAGTGGTGTCGGCGACCCATATGCTATAAGGAGATCGCCCCGACTTGGAGGAGATAAAGCTCTTCCTTAGAGGAACAACTGCTCATGGGTCAGATGTGCCAAATATTTCGAGCTTATGTTAAAGGTGTTGGCCAAAGGTGGCTTCTTGGGGGATGAGGTCTATCCTGTCTTCAAGGACCTTTTCAATCACAAACAATTGGCTGAATGCAGAAGAGCCATCATGAATGTCGGTGGCATTCCTTTCTTTTGGGGGTACTATTGGACGGGGCCTTTACCCCCATATTTGGAATATAGGATCACCTGCATTTCAAATGGGACCTGTAAAAAACATGGGAGGAAGCCCAACATCTTTTGGCCTCTCCCAGGAGATGAGAAATATTCGACAATGGACCTCTGTAACGCCCTACTTCTATTAAAGTGATAAAACATGCGAATATAACAAATATTCCAGAAATAGACGTCACGTCTTCAATAAATCTCAAATCAACATGCATAAAAATTTCAAAAATAAAACATCACAACGGAAAAATAACATGCACCCCAAATAGCCATGCCATCAACTCATAAATACATCAACAAGAAAAAATACTCAAAACCCGACATATGGGCAATCTCAACAACATAAAGATAAATTCAGAACAACATAAACGACAACGTCCTAGATCCGAGCCTATCTAAGACACTAAGCAACAACCAACGGAGGTAGCTCCCGCTATCCTCAAGCACTCAACAAGCAAGCTAAAAGAAATCAATCCTGCACACCGTCTACCCATTCATACGAATAGGCGGCGGTCAACCGAACGACCACTGGGGGTTAGCTTCACATCAAACCTAATCAAAAACAATCACAAGAATTCAAGGATTTCATCCATGACATGTAACACCCTATTTTTATTATTTATTTATTTTTATCGAGTTTAGTGTCTTTTTATATATTTTATTTGAATAATTGCGATGCGAGATGTTTTGTGTTATGTGTTAGTAAATATTAGTAGCTTATTATAATGTTATTAGTGAAAGAATGAAATTAAATAGAATAATGAGGCAGTAAGGGCAATTTTGGAATAAGGAGAAATTGTTAGGTTAAGAAGAGGAGAGGTTAGGAATAGAAAGTGAGAACACGTAAAAACGTTTTTGGGAGAAAAAGAGAAAGGGAGAAGTCAGAGAAGAGAAAACTTGTAGAATTCAGAATCCAACAAATCTAAGGTAAGGGTGGGACTAACCTTCTTTAATCATAAGTATATAATTCTGAAAAGAGCTTAATCATGTTGTTGTTGTTGTTGTTGAATTCTTGATGTTATAATAGTTAGGTTTAAATTCAATTAGATTGTTGAAAGTGTAGGTAATTCCATGAATTAATGTAAGAAAGTGATGTCAAGGTTGTAGAATAATGGTAAGTAATGATTCCCATCAATTTTGGGGTTTGGGTTGTCAAAATTGGGGTTTTGGAGTGAGAATAGAGGTCTGTTCGTAGACTTGTCTATCATCGCTAGCCACAGTGAGTGATTCTTCCGCCTGGCGAGCAGATGCCATCGCTCGCCACGACGAGTGTTCTTAGTCGTCTGGCGAGTAGTTCCCAACTTTCCACAACGAGCTATTCCCCACCTAGCGAGTATCCTAGATGTTAATTCGCCTAGCGAGTGTTTGCCTCGCCTAGCGAACTGTTCAGTGGCAAAATTGTGATTTTGTAGAAATGATGTTTTGGGTCAAGTTCTATATGAATTTGAGTGTCTTTTTATGTTTAGAAATGATTAGACAACTTTTAGAATTAAATTTGGGCATTGGGAAGTTAGAAATTGGGATTTTTGGGTGAAAAATGTCTAATTCCCGAAGCTACCTGTTTTTAGCTCGCCCTGGCGAATGACCTTTCTCGCCTGGCGAAGTGGTCAAAACACGAGCTCGCCACAACGAGTATCTGAGCTCGCCTGGCGAACTATTATTGGCAGATTGCCTGTTTTCGTGTTCTTGTGTCTTTTTCACACGTTTCTGTTTTGAGCTGGGATTTGGTATAAACATGAAAGTTATTGATAATTGTATTATCTTTTCAGTAATCTTGAATTGATGTAAAAATCTTTTGTGGTTGATTTAATATGTTTATATGATGTTGTTGTTGTTGCATTAAGTTGTATCATTGCATAAGCATTGTTAAGCGAAGGGGGTTGTAGCCTGTCAAGTCAAATTATGACTTTAGCGAAGGGAGTTGTAGCTCTGTTATTTCTTAAGCGAAGGGGGTTGTAGCCTGTCAAGCTGAATTAAGGCATTAGCGAAGGGAGCTGTAGCTCTGTTGGTACCACATACATAATATGTTGCATTTGTTGAGTAGTTGTTGTTGCATTGCTGAGTCGTTGTCGTTGCATTATTGAATGAAGTTAAATGATGATTGTTGTTGAAATTATGTGAAGAATTCTTATTGATAAATTGTTGTTGTTTTGCATTGATTAATTCTTTACATGAATTGTTGCTTATTATTATTGAATGTGAAATCTCACCCCTTCTGTTTGAATGTTGCCTCTACGTGGGTAACGTGCAGATAACCAGGAGTAACCGCTTATGTGAGTTGATTCCTCGTGTCGTCATAGGAGTTATGCTCTGATACGTAACGAGATGAGGATATTTATATGTTTTGTTTTCCTTGTTACGTATTTCTTTTTATAAGTTGATGTTAGACCACTTTTAACTTGGAATTTTTACTACGTTGTTGATGTTGAGACCTTAGTGCCAAGTATTGTATTAATATTGAATATTTTCGGCTGCGACATTGTTTTAAATGCTTGAAGGCAATTGGTTAAATAAATAGTGAATTTAACTCTATTTATATTTAATGATATTTTGAAGAACGAAATTTGACATCCTATTTGCGATGAACTCTGATTTATTATATATTATATATATGTTGGGAAAACGGGGTGTTACAATTGGTATCAGAGCAGGTCGGCCCGTCCGGCCAAGTAGTTGAGTCGTTTGTGTCGTCTGATGGTGGAATACTGTCGTCGTGTTTCTTATCATTGTTCGTTGTGTAATGAGCAGAGAATGGCTGGAAGGAATGATGCTGCTATTGCTGCTGCGTTGCAAGCTATGGGACAACAACCTAATGCTGGTGGTAATGATGGGGTCCGTATGCTGGAAACTTTTCTAAGGAACCATCCACCTACTTTCGAAGGCAGATATAATCCAGATGGAGCTCAGACATGGCTCAAAGAAGATGAGAGAATTTTTCGAGTCATGCAATGCAATGAAGCTCAAATGGTACGTTTTGGTACGTATATGTTGGCTGAGGAGGCTGATGATTGGTGGGTAAGTACTTGTCCGTTTTTGGAGAACGGGGCAGAGGGAGTTACATGGACTGTTTTTAGGAGGGAATTTTTGAGTAGGTACTTTCCGGAAGAAGTTCGCGAGAAGAAGGAAATTGAGTTCCTGGAGCTAAAGCAAGGTGATATGTCAGTGAAGGAGTATGCTGCTAAGTTTGTTCAGTTGGTCAAGTTTTATCCGCACTATAATGTTGAGACTGCTGAATTCTCCAAGTGTATCAAATTTGAGAATGGTTTGCGTGCTGAGATTAAGCGGGCAATAGGGTACTAGAAGATCCGACAGTTTTCTGATTTGGTGAGTAGCTGCAGAATCTATGAGGAAGACACCAAAGCTCATTACAAGATTATGAATGAGGGAAAGGGTAAACAACAACAAGGTCGTGGTAAGCCTTACATCGCTCTTGCTGATAAGGGTAAGCAGAGGGTGGATGACGAGGGTAGGCCCAGAAAGAGAGATACTCCTGCTGAAATTGTTTGTTTCCGGTGTGGAGAAAAAGGTCATAAGAGTAACACTTGTAATCGCGATGTGAAGAGGTGTTTCCGTTGTGGCAAAAAGGGACATACAATTGCGGATTGCAAGCATGATGATATAGTTTGCTTTAACTGTGGTAAAGAATGACATACTAGCCCTCAGTGTAAGCAACCTAAAAAGGCTCCGACTAAGGGGAAGGTGTTTGCTTTAGCTGGTACTCAGACAACAAATGAGGATCGTCTGATCAGAGGTACATGTTTCATTGATAGTATTCCCTTAATTACTATTATAGATACTGGTGCTACACATTGTTTTATTCCTGCTGATTGTGCTTCGAAATTGGGTCATGTTATGTCGTCTATGAATGGGGAGATAGTTGTTGAAACTCCGGCTAAGGGTTCAGTGACTACTTCTCTAGTGTGCTTAAAGTGTCCTTTGTCGGTTTTCGGTAGAGATTTTACGATGGACTTAGTCTGTTTGCCGTTGAGTGGGATGGATGTGATACTAGGTATGAACTGGTTGGAGTTTAACTACGTTCATATTAACTGTTTTAGTAAGATGGTGAGTTTTTCTTCCGCCGAAGAAGAAGGAGAAACTGAGTTCTTGACTACCAAGCAGTTGAAGCAGTTAATGCATGATGGGATACAAATGTTTTATTTGATGGCGTTCTTATCTATTGAGAATCAAGCAGTGATTGATAAATTGCAAGTGGTATGCGAGTTTTCAGAAGTTTTCCCTGATGAAATTCCTGATGTCCCGCCAGAGAGGGAAGTAGAATTTTCCATTGATCTTATTCCAGGTACGAAGCCTATCAATATGGCACCTTACCGTATGTCAGCTTCCGAATTAGCTGAGTTGAAGAAGCAGTTAGAAGATTTGCTCGATAAGAAGTTTGTAAGGCCGAGTGTATCGCCTTGGGGAGCGCCGGTGCTGTTGGTTAAGAAGAAAGATGGTAGCATGAGGTTATGAATAGATTACCGGCAATTGAATAAAGTAACAATAAAGAATAGGTATCCACTTCCGAGGATCGACGATTTGATGGATCAGTTAGTGGGTGCGCGAGTGTTCAGCAAAATTAATTTAAGATCGGGCTATCACCAAATCAAAGTGAAAGATGAGGATATTCAGAAGACGACCTTTAGGACATTATTAGGTGTGCGTATTTTTTAGTGGTTTATTATGACATTATTAGTGAATGAATATAATTAAATTAGATTAATGAGGCATAAGGGCAGTTTTGGAGTAAGGAGAATTTGTTAGGTGAAGAATAGGAGAGTTGTAGTTAGTGAGATGAGTAGCGTTTAATAATTTAAGTAATAGTAACAAGTTCAAGTGGTGTGGGTAGAAATATGAAAAAATTATAAATTTTATAAATAGAGAAGGGAATTAGAGAAGAAGGGTTACCGATAAAGAGAGCAACGAAGCGAAAAAAAGGAAAAACTAGGGTTGTAGAGAAAAGAGGCAATGAGGAATAGCGAGAAGAACCTAGAGAGAGATTTCACCGTCGGAAATCATCAAATTCGCAAAACTAGAGGTAAGGGTGGGACTAACCTTCTTTAACCATAAGCATATAATTTCTGAAAAGGGTTTAATCATGTTGTTGTTTGTTGAATTTTTGATGTTAGAGAAATTAGGTTTAAATTCAATAAAATTTGTTGAAAGTGTAGGTAATTCCATGAATTAACGTAAGAAAGTGACGTCCAGGTTGTAGAATAACAGTAGGTAATGTTTCCTATCAATTTTTGGGTTTGGGTTGTCAAAATTGGGGTATTGGAGTGAGATTAGAGGTCTGTTCGCAGACCTGTTTGTCGTCGCTCGCCACAACGAGTGCTCAATCTCGCCCAGTGAGCAGATGTCATCGCTCGCCCAGCGAGTTTATTTATTTGCCTGGCGAGTAGTTCCCAACTCACCACATCGAGTGTATTTAGTCGCCTCGCGAGTAGATCCCAACTCGCCACAACAAATGGTTTCCTCGCCTAGCGAGTGGTCCATATGTGAGATCGCCACACCAAGTAGTTGTGCTCGCCTCGCGAGTTGTTCAGTAGCAGACTGCCTGTTTTGCGTTCTTGTGTCTTTTTCACACGTTTCTGTTTTGAGTCGGACTTTCTCATAAACATGAAATTTTTTTATAACTGATTTATCTTTCCAGTGGTTTTGAGTTGATGTGCAAATCTTTTGTGGTTGATCTAATATGATTTTATGATGTTATTGTTATTGCATTTAAGTTGTGTCATGGCATAAACATTGTCAAGCGAAGGGGGCTGTAGCCTGTCAAGTCGAATATGACATTAGCGAAGGGAGCTGTAGCTCTGTTGGTACCACATGCATAATATGTTGCATTTGTTGAGTAGTTGTTGTTGCATTGTCGAGTCGTTGTCGTTGCATTATTGAATGAAGCTAATGATGGTTGTTGTTGGAATAATGTGAAGTATTCTTATTGATAAATGTTGTTGTTTTGCATTGATTAATTCTTTACTTGAATTGTTGCTTATTATTACTGAATGTGAAATCTCACCCCTTCTGTTTGAATGTTGCCTCTACGTGGCTAACATGCAGATAACCAGGAGTAACCGGTGATGTGAGTTGATTCCTCGTGTCGTCATAGGAGTCATACTCTGATACGTAACGAGATGGGGATATTTATATGTTTTGTTTTCCTTGTTACGAATTTCTTTTTAAGATGATGTTGAAACACTTTTGTATTTGAAACTTTAATTATGTTGCTGATGTTGTGGCCTTAGTGCCGAGTTTCTATTAAAACATCGAATATTTTCCGCTGCGACATTATTTTAAATTATCGAAGGAAGTTGTTTAAATAAATAGAAAATTTAACTCTATTTATATTTAATGGTATTTTGAAGAACGAAATGTGACATCCTGTTTGCGATGAACTCCGATTTATTATATCTTATTAATATATTGGGAAAACGGGGTGTTACAATTGGTATCAGAGTAGGTCGTTCCGTCCGACCAAGTAGTTGAGTCGTTAGTGTCGTGTGACGGTTGAATACTGTCGTCGTGTTTTCTTATTGTTGAATACTGTTGTCGTGTTTTCTTATTATCTATAGTTGTTTGACTGAGGTACATTTTCGAGGACGAAAATATTCTAAATGGTGGAGAGTTGTAACGCTCTATTTTTATTATTTAATTATTGATCGAGTTTAGTGTCTTTTTGTATATTTTATTTTTATAATTGTGATGTGTGACTATTGTATTTGGTGTGCGTATTTTTTAGTGGTTTATTATGACATTATTAGTGAATGCATATAATTAAATTAGATTAAAGAGGCATAAGGGCAGTTTTGGAGTAAGGAGAATTTGTTAGGTGAAGAATAGGAGAGTTGTAGTAAGTGGGATAAGTAGTGTTTAATGATTTAGGTAATAGTAACAAGTTCAAGAGGTGCGGGTAGAAATATGAAAAAATTATAAAGTTTATAAATAGAGAAGGGAATTAGAGAAGAAGGGTTACTGATAAAGAGAGCAACGAAGCTGAAAAAGGAAAAACTAGGGTTGTGGAGAAAAGAGGCAATGAAGAATAGCGAGAAGAACCTAGAGACAGATTTCACCGTAGGAAATCATCAAATTCGCAAAACTAGAGGTAAGGGTGGGACTAACCTTCTTTAATCATAAGCATATAATTTCTGAAAAGGGTTTAATCATGATGTTGTTTGTTGAATTTTTGATGTTATAGAAATTAGGTTTAAATTCAATAAAATTTGTTGAAAGTGTAGGTAAATCCATGAATTAACGTAAGAAAGTGACGTCTAGGTTGTAGAATAACAGTAGGTAGTGTTTCCTATCAATTTTTGGGTTTGGGTGGTCAAAATTGGGGTTTTAAAGTGAGATTAGAGGTCTATTCGCAGACCTGTTTGTCGTTGCTCGCCACAACGAGTGCTCAATCTCGCCTAGCAAGCAGTTGTCATCGCTCGCCTAGTGAGTTTATTTAGTCGCCTGGCGAGCAGTTCCCAACTCGCCACAGCGAGTGTATTTAGTCGCCTGGCCAGTAGATCCCAACTCTCCACGTCAAATGTTTTCCTCGCCTAGCGAGTGGTCCATATGTGAGCTCGCCACACCGAGTAGTTGTGCTCGCCTCGCGAGTTGTTCAGTAGCAGACTGCCTGTTTTGCATTCTTGTGTCTTTTTCACACGTTTCTGTTTTGAGTCGGACTTTCTCATAAACATGAAATTTTTTGATAACTGATTTATGTTTCTAGTGGTTTTGAGTTGATGTGCAAATCTTTTGTGGTTGATCTAATATGATTTTATGATCTTGATGTTATTGCATTTAAGTTGTGTCATTCCATATGCATTGTCAAGCGAAGGGGGTTGTAGCCTCTCAAGTCGAATATGACATTAGCGAAGGGAGCTGTAGCTCTGTTGGTACCACATGCATAATATGTGTCATTTGTTGAGTAGGTGTTGTTGCATTGTCGAGTCGTTGTCGTTGCATTATTCAATGAAGCTAATGATGTTTGTTGTTGGAATAATGTGAAGTATTCTTATTGATAAATTGTTGTTGTTTTGCATTGATTAATTCTTTACTTGAATTGTTGCTTATTATTACTGAATGTGAAATCTCACCCCTTCTGTTTGAATGTTGCCTCTACGTGGCTAACATGCAGATAACCAGGAGTAACTGGTGATGTGAGTTGATTCCTCGTGTCGTCATAGGAGTCATGCTCTGATACGTAACGAGATGAGGATATTTATATGTTTTGTTTTCCTTGTTACGTATTTCTTTTTAAGATGATGTTGAACCACTTTTGTATTTGAAACTTTAATTATGTTGCTGATGTTGTGGCCTTAGTGCCGAGTTTCTATTAAAACATTGAATATTTTCCACTTCGACATTATTTTAAATTATCGAAGGAAGTTGTTTAAATAAATAGCAAATTTAACTCTATTTATATTTAATGGTATTTTGAAGAACGAAATGTGACATCCTGTTTGCGATGAACTCCGATTTATTATATCCTATTAATATGTTGGGAAAACGGGGTGTTACAATTGGTATCAGAGTAGGTCGTTCCGTCCGACCAAGTAGTTGAGTCGTTAGTGTCGTGTGACGGTTGAATACTGTCGTCGTGTTTTCTTATTACTGAATACTGTCGTCATGTTTTCTTATTATCTAGAGTTGTTTGACTGAGGTACATTTTCGAGGACGAAAATATTCTAAGTGGGGGAGAGTTGTAACGCTCTATTTTTATTATTTAATTATTGATCGAGTTTAGTGTCTTTTTGTATATTTTATTTTTATAATTGTGATGTGTGACTTTTGTATTAGGTGTGCGTATTTTTTAGTGGTTTATTATGACATTATTAGTGAATGAATATAATTAAATTAGATTAAATAGGCATAAGGGCAGTTTTGGAGTAAGGAGAATTTGTTAGGTGAAGAATAGGAGAGTTGTAGTTAGTGATATGAGTAGTGTTTAATGATTTAGGTAATAGTAACAAGTTCAAGAGGTGCGGGTAGAAATATGAAAAAATTATAAAGTTTATAAATAGAGAAGGGAATTAGAGAAGAAGGGTTACCGATGAAGAGAGCAACGAAGCGGAAAAAGGAAAAACTAGGGTTGTGGAGAAAAGAGGCAATGAGGAATAGCGAGAAGAACCTGGAGAGAGATTTCACCGTAGGAAATCATCAAATTCGCAAACGTAGAGGTAAGGGTGGGACTAACCTTCTTTAATCATAAGCATATAATTTCTGAAAAAGGTTTAATCATGTTGTTGTTTGTTGAATTTTTGATGTTATAGAAATTAGGTTTAAATTCAATAAAATTTGTTGAAAGTGTAGGTAATTCCATGAATTAACGTAAGAAAGTGACGTCTAGGTTGTAGAATAACAGTAGGTAACGTTTCCTATCAATTTTTGGGTTTGGGTTGTCAAAATTGGGGTTTTAAAGTGAGATTAGAGGTCTATTCGCAGACCTGTTTGTCGTTGCTTGCCACATCGAGTGCTCAATCTCGCCTAGCGAGCAGATGTCATCGCTCGCCCAGTGAGTTTATTTAGTCGCCTAGCAAGCAGTTCCCAACTCGCCACAGCGAGTATATTTAGTCGCCTGGCGAGTAGATCCCAACTCTCCACGTGAAATGTTTTCCTCGCATAGCGAGTGGTCCATATGTGAGCTCGCCACACCGAGTAGTTGTGCTCGCCTCGCGAGTTGTTCAGTAGCAGACTGCCTGTTTTGCATTCTTATGTCTTTTTCACACGTTTCTGTTTTGAGTCGGACTTTGTCATAAACATGAATTTTTTTGATAACTGATTTATCTTTCCAGTGGTTTTGAGTTGATGTGCAAATCTTTTGTGGTTGAACTAATATGATTTTATGATGTTGATGTTATTGCATTTAAGTTGTGTCATTGCATAAGCATTGTCAAGCGAAGTGGGTTGTAGCCTGTCAAGTCGAATATGACTTTAGCGAAGGGAGTTGTAACTCTGTTGGTACCACATGCATAATATGTTGCATCTGTTGAGTAGTTGTTGTTGCATTGTCGAGTCGTTGTCGTTGCATTATTAAATGAAGCTAATGCTGGTTGTTGTTGGAATTATGTGAAGTATTCTTATTGATAAATTGTTGTTGCTTTGCATTGATTAATTTTTACATGAATTGTTGCTTATTATTACTGCATGTGAAATCTCACCCCTTCTGTTTGAATGTTGCCTCTACGTGGGTAACGTGCAGATAACCAGGAGTAACCGGTGATGTGAGTTGATTCCTCGTGTCGTCATAGGAGTCATGCTCTGATACGTAACGGGATGGGGATATTTATATGTTTTGTTTTCCTTCTTACGTATTTCTTTTTAAGTTGATGTTGAACCACTTTTGGATTTGAAACTTTAATTATGTTGCTGATGTTGAGGCATTAGCACCGAGTTTCTATTAAAACATTGAATATTTTCCGCTGCGACATTATTTTAAATTATCGAAGGAAGTTGTTTAAATAAATAGCAAATTTAACTCTATTTATATTTAATGGTATTTTGTTGAACGAAATGTGACATCCTATTTGCGATGAACTCTGATTTATTATATCTTATTTATATGTTGGGAAAACGAGGTGTTACAATTGGTATCAGAGCAGGTCGGTCCGTCCGACCAAGTAGTTGAGTCGTTAGTGTCGTGTGACGGGTGAATACTGTCGTCGTGTTTTCTTCTTGTTGAATATTTTCGTTGTGTTTTCTTATTATCCAGAGTTGTTTGAATGAGGTACATTTTCGAGGACGAAAACATTCTAAGTGGGGGAGAGTTGTAACGCTCTATTTTTATTATTTAATTATTTATCGTGTTTAGTGTCTTTTTGTATATTTTATTTTTATAATTGCAATGTGTGACTTTTGTATTAGGTGTGGGTATTTATTAGTGGTTTATTATGAGATTATTAGTGAATGAATATAATTAAATTAGATTAATGAGGCATAAGAGCAGTTTTGGAGTAAGGAGAATTTGTTAGGTGAAGAATAGGAGAGGTGTAGTTAGTGAGATGAGTAGTGTTTAATGATTTAAGTAATAGTAACAAGTTCAAGAGGTGCGGGTAGAAATATGAAAAAATTAGTAACAAACTCAATTAAAGTTTATAAATAGAGAAAGGAATTAGAGAAGAAGGGTTACTGATATAGAGAGCAACGAAGCGGAAAAAGGAAAAACTACGGTTGTGTAGAAAAGAGGCAAGGTGGAATAGCGAGAAGAACATAGAGAGAGATTTCACCGTCGGAAATCATCAAATTCGCAAAACTAGAGGTAAGGGTGGGACTAACCTTCTTTAATCGTAAGCATATAATTTCTTAAAAGGACTTAATCATGTTGTTGTTTCTTGAATTTTTGATGTTATAGAAATTATGTTTAAATTCAATAAAATTTGTTGAAAGTGTAGGTAATTCCATGAATTAACATAAGAAAGTGACGTTTAGTTTGTAGAATAACAGTAGGTAATGTTTCCTATCAATTTTTGGGTTTGGGTTGTAATAATTGGAGTTTTGGAGTGACATTAGAGGTCTGTTCGCAAACCTGTTTGTCGTTGCTCGCCACAACGAGTGCTCAATCTCGCCTAGCGACCAGATGTCATCTCTTGCCCAACGAGTTTATTTAGTCACCTGGCGAGTAGTTCCCAACTCGCTACAACGAGTGTATTTAGTCGCCTGGCGAGTAGATCCCAACTCGCCACAGCGAATGTTTTCCTCGCCTAGCTAGTGCTCCATATGTGAGCTCTCCACAACGAGTAGTTGTGCTCGCCTCGCGAGTTGTTTAGTAGCAGATTGCCTGTTTTGCGTTCTTGTGTCTTTTTCACACGTTTCAGTTTTGAGTCGGACTTTGTCATAAACATGAAGATCTTTGATAACTGATTTATCTTTCCAGTGGTTTTGAGTTGATGTGCAAATCTTTTGTGGTTGATCTAATATGATTTTATGATGTTGATGTTATTGCATTTAAGTTGTGTCATTGCATAAGCATTGTCAAGCGAAGGGGGTTGTAGCCTGTCAAGTCGAATATGACTTTAGCGAAGGGAGTTGTAACTCTGTTGGTACCACATGCATAATATGTTGCATCTGTTGAGTAGTTGTTGTTGCATTGTCGAGTCATTGTCGTTGCATTATTAAATGAAGCTAATGATGGTTGTTGTTGGAATTATGTGAAGTATTCTTATTGATAAATTGTTGTTGCTTTGCATTGATTAATTTTTACATGAATTGTTGCTTATTATTACTGCATGTGAAATCTCACCCCTTCTGTTTGAATGTTGCCTCTACGTGGGTAACGCGCAGATAACCAGGAGTAACCGGTGATGTGAGTTGATTCCTCGTGTCGTCATAGGAGTCATGCTCTGATACGTAACGGGATGGGGATATTTATATGTTTTGTTTTCCTTGTTACGTATTTCTTTTTAAGTTGATGTTGAACCACTTTTGGATTTGAAACTTTAATTATGTTGCTGATGTTGAGGCATTAGCACCGAGTTTCTATTAACACATTGAATATTTTCCGCTGCGACATTATTTTAAATTATCGAAGGAAGTTGTTTAAATAAATAGCAAATTTAACTCTATTTATATTTAATGGTATTTTGTTGAACGAAATGTGACATCCTATTTGCGATGAACTCTGATTTATTATATCTTATTTATATGTTGGGAAAACGAGGTGTTACAATTGGTATCAGAGCAGGTCGGTCCGTCCGGCCAAGTAGTTGAGTCGTTAGTGTCGTGTGACGGGTGAATACTGTCGTCGTGTTTTCTTATTGTTGAACATTGTCGTTGTGTTTTCTTATTATCCAGAGTTGTTTGAATGAGGTACATTTTCGAGGACGAAAACATTCTAGGTGGGGGAGAGTTGTAACGCTCTATTTTTATTATTAAATTATTTATCGTGTTTAGTGTCGTTTTGTATATTTTATTTTTATAATTGCGATGTGTGACTTTTGTATTAGGTGTGGGTATTTATTAGTGGTTTATTATGAGATTATTAGTGAATGAATATAATTAAATTAGATTAATGAGGCATAAGGGCAGTTTTGGAGTAAGGAGAATTTGTTAGGTGAAGAATAGGAGAGGTGTAGTTAGTGAGATGAGTAGTGTTTAATGATTTAAGTAATAGTAACAAGTTCAAGAGGTGCGGGTAGAAATATGAAAAAATTAGTAACAAACTCAATTAAAGTTTATAAATAGAGAAGGGAATTAGATAAGAAGGGATACTGATATAGAGAGCAACGAAGCGGAAAAAGGAAAAACTACGGTTGTGTAGAAAAGAGGCAAGGTGGAATAGCGAGAAGAACATAGAGAGAGATTTCACCGTAGGAAATCATCAAATTCGCAAAACTAGAGGTAAGGGTGGGACTAACCTTCTTTAATCATAAGCATATAATTTCTTAAAAGGACTTAATCATGTTGTTGTTTCTTGAATTTTTGATGTTATAGAAATTATGTTTAAATTCAATAAAATTTGTTGAAAGTGTAGGTAATTCCATGAATTAACATAAGAAAGTGACGTTTAGTTTGTAGAATAACAGTAGGTAATGTTTCCTATCAATTTTTGGGTTTGGGTGGTAATAATTGGAGTTTTGGAGTGACATTAGAGGTCTGTTCGCAAACCTGTTTGTCGTTGCTCGCCACAACGAGTGCTCAATCTCGCCTAGCGACCAGATGTCATCGCTTGCCCAACGTGTTTATTTAGTCGCCTGGCGAGTAGTTCCCAACTCGCTACAACGAGTGTATTTAGTCGCCTGGCGAGTAGATCCCAACTCGCCACAGCGAATGTTTTCCTCGCCTAGCTAGTGCTCCATATGTGAGCTCTCCACAACGAGTAGTTGTGCTCGCCTCGCGAGTTGTTTAGTAGCAGATTGCCTGTTTTGCGTTCTTGTGTCTTTTTCACACGTTTCAGTTTTGAGTCGGACTTTGTCATAAACATGAAGATCTTTGATAACTGATTTATCTTTCCAGTGGTTTTGAGTTGATGTGCAAATCTTTTGTGATTGATCTAATATGATTTTATGATGTTGATGTTATTGCATTTAAGTTGTGTCATTGCATAAGCATTGTCAAGCGAAGGGGGTTGTAGCCTGTCAAGTCGAATATGACTTTAGCGAAGGGAGTTGTAACTCTGTTGGTACCACATGCATAATATGTTGCATCTGTTGAGTAGTTGTTGTTGCATTGTCGAGTCGTTGTCGTTGCATTATTAAATGAAGCTAATGATGGTTGTTGTTGGAATTATGTGAAGTATTCTTATTGATAAATTGTTGTTGCTTTGCATTGATTAATTTTTACATGAATTGTTGCTTATTATTACTGCATGTGAAATCTCACCCCTTCTGTTTGAATGTTGCCTCTACGTGGGTAACGTGCAGATAACCAGGAGTAACCGGTGATGTGAGTTAATTCCTCGTGTCGTCATAGGAGTCATGCTCTGATACGTAACGGGATTGGGATATTTATATGTTTTGTTTTCCTTGTTACGTATTTCTTTTTAAGTTGATGTTGAACCACTTTTGGATTTGAAACTTTAATTATGTTGCTGATGTTGAGGCATTAGCACCGTGTTTCTATTAAAACATTGAATATTTTCCGCTGCGACATTATTTTAAATTATCGAAGGAAGTTGTTTAAATAAATAGCAAATTTAACTCTATTTATATTTAATGGTATTTTGTTGAACGAAATGTGACATCCTATTTGCGATGAACTCTGATTTATTATATCTTATTTATATGTTGGGAAAACGATGTGTTACAATTGGTATCAGAGCAGGTCGGTCCGTCCGACCAAGTAGTTGAGTCGTTAGTGTCGTGTGACGGGTGAATACTGTCGTCGTGTTTTCTTATTGTTGAACATTGTCGTTGTGTTTTCTTATTATCCAGAGTTGTTTGAATGAGGTACATTTTCGAGGACGAAAACATTCTAAGTGGGGGAGAGTTGTAACGCTCTATTTTTATTATTAAATTATTTATCGTGTTTAGTGTCTTTTTGTATATTTTATTTTTATAATTGCGATGTGTGACTTTTGTATTAGGTGTGGGTATTTATTAGTGGTTTATTATGAGATTATTAGTGAATGAATATAATTAAATTAGATTAATGAGGCATAAGGGCAGTTTTGGAGTAAGGAGAATTTGTTAGGTGAAGAATAGGAGAGGTGTAGTTAGTGAGATGAGTAGTGTTTAATGATTTAAGTAATAGTAACAAGTTCAAGAGGTGCGGGTAGAAATATGAAAAAATTAGTAACAAACTCAATTAAAGTTTATAAATAGAGAAGGGAATTAGATAAGAAGGGTTACTGATATAGAGAGCAACGAAGCGGAAAAAGGAAAAACTACGGTTGTGTAGAAAAGAGGCAAGGTGGAATAGCGAGAAGAACATAGAGAGAGATTTCACCGTAGGAAATCATCAAATTCGCAAAACTAGAGGTAAGGGTGGGACTAACCTTCTTTAATCATAAGCATATAATTTCTTAAAAGGACTTAATCATGTTGTTGTTTCTTGAATTTTTGATGTTATAGAAATTATGTTTAAATTCAATAAAATTTGTTGAAAGTGTAGGTAATTCCATGAATTAACATAAGAAAGTGACGTTTAGTTTGTAGAATAACAGTAGGTAATGTTTCCTATCAATTTTTGGGTTTGGGTGGTAATAATTGGAGTTTTGGAGTGACATTAGAGGTCTGTTCGCAAACCTGTTTGTCGTTGCTCGCCACAACGAGTGCTCAATCTCGCCTAGCGACCAGATGTCATCGCTTGCCCAACGAGTTTATTTAGTCGCCTGGCGAGTAGTTCCCAACTCGCTACAACGAGTGTATTTAGTCGCCTGGCGAGTAGATCCCAACTCGCCACAGCGAATGTTTTCCTCGCCTAGCTAGTGCTCCATATGTGAGCTCTCCACAACGAGTAGTTGTGCTCGCCTCGCGAGTTGTTTAGTAGCAGATTGCCTGTTTTGCGTTCTTGTGTCTTTTTCACACGTTTCTGTTTTGAGTCGGACTTTGTCATAAACATGAAAATCTTTGATAACTGATTTATCTTTCCAGTGGTTTTGAGTTGATGTGCAAATCTTTTGTGGTTGATCTAATATGATTTTATGATGTTGATGTTATTGCATTTAAGTTGTGTCATTGCATAAGCATTGTCAAGCGAAGGGGGTTGTAGCCTGTCAAGTCGAATATGACTTTAGCGAAGGGAGTTGTAACTCTGTTGGTACCACATGCATAATATGTTGCATCTGTTGAGTAGTTGTTGTTGCATTGTCGAGTTGTTGTCGTTGCATTATTAAATGAAGCTAATGATGGTTGTTGTTGGAATTATGTGAAGTATTCTTATTGATAAATTGTTGTTGCTTTGCATTGATTAATTTTTACATGAATTATTGCTTATTATTACTGCATGTGAAATCTCAACCCTTCTGTTTGAATGTTGCCTCTACGTGCGTAACGTGCAGATAACCAGGAGTAACCGGTGATGTGAGTTGATTCCTCGTGTCGTCATAGGAGTCATGCTCTGATACGTAACGGGATGGAGATATTTATATGTTTTGATTTCCTTGTTACGTATTTCTTTTTAAGTTGATGTTGAACCACTTTTGGATTTGAAACTTTAATTATGTTGCTGATGTTGAGGCACTAGCACCGAGTTTCTATTAAAACATTGAATATTTTCCGCTGCGACATTATTTTAAATTATTGAAGGAAGTTGTTTAAATAAATAGCAAATTTAACTCTATTTATATTTAATGGTATTTTGTTGAACGAAATGTGACATCCTATTTGCAATGAACTCTGATTTATTATATCTTATTTATTTGTTGGGAAAACGAGGTGTTACAATTGGTATCAGAGCAGGTCGGTCCGTCCGACCAAGTAGTTGGGTCGTTAGTGTCGTGTGACGGGTGAATACTGTCGTCGTGTTTTGTTATTGTTGAATACTGTCGTTGTGTTTTCTTATTATCCAGAGTTGTTTGAATGAGGTACATTTTCGAGGACGAAAACATTCTAAGTGGGGGAGAGTTGTAACGCTCTATTGTTATTATTTAATTATTTATCGTGTTTAGTGTCTTTTTGTATATTTTATTGTTATAATTGCGATGTGTGTCTTTTGTATTAGGTGTGCGAATTTTTTAGGTGAAGAATATGAGAGTTGTAGTTAGTGAGATGAGTAGTGTTTAATAAATTAAGTAATAGTAACAAGTTCAAGAGGTGCGGGTAGAAATATGAAAAATTATAAAGTTTATAAATAGAGAAGGGAATTAGAGAAGAAGGGTTATCGATAAAGAGAGCAACGAAGCGGAAAAAGGAAAAACTAGGGTTGTGGAGAAAAGAGGCAATGAGGAATAGGGAGAAAAACCTAGAGAGAGATTTCACCGTAGGAAATCATCAAATTCGCAAAACTAGAGGTAAGGGTGGGACTAATCTGCTTTCATCATAAGCATATAATTTCTGAAATGGGTTTAATCATGTTGTTGTTTGTTGAATTTTTGATGTTATAGAAATTAGGTTTAAATTCAATAATATTTGTTGAAAGTGTAGGTAATTCCATGTATTAACGTAAGATAGTGACGTCTAGGTTTTAGAATAAAAGTAGGTAATGTTTCCTATCAATTTTAAGGTTTGGGTTGTCAAAATTGGGGTATTGGAATGAGATTAGAGGTTTGTTCGCAGACCTGTTTGTCGTCGCTCGCCACAACGAGTGCTCAATCTCGCCTAGCGAGCAGATGTCATCGCTCGCCCAGCGAGTTTATTTAGTCGCTTTGCGAGTAGTTCCCAACTCGCCACAACGAGTGTATTTAGTTGCCTGGCGAGTAGATCCCAACTCGCCACATCGAATGTTTTCCTCGCCTAGCGAGTGGTCCATATGTGAGCTCGCCACAACGAGTAGTTGTGCTCGCCTCGCGAGTTGTTTAGTAGCAATTTGCCTGTCTTGCGTTCTTGTGTCTTTTTCACACGTTTCTGTTTTGAGTCGGACTTTGTCACAAACATGAAAATCTTTGATAACTGATTTATCTTTCTAGTGGTTTTGAGTTGATGTGCAAATCTTTTGTGGTTGATCTAGTATGATTTTATTATGTTGATGTTATTGCTTTTAAGTTGTGTCATCACATAAGCATTGTCAAGCGAAGGGGGTTGTAGCCTGTCAAGTCAAATATGACATTAGCGAAGGGAGATGTAGCTTTGTTGGTACCACATGCATAATATGTTGCATTTGTTGAGTAGTTGTTGTTGCATTGTCGAGTCGTTGTCATTGCATTATTGAATGAAGCTAATGATGGTTGTTGTTGGAATTATGTGAAGTATTCTTATTGATAAATTGTTGTTGCTCTGCATTGATTAATTTTTACATGAATTGTTGCTTATTATTACTGCATGTGAAATCTCAACCCTTCTGTTTGAATGTTGCCTCTACGTGGGTAACGTGCAGATAACCAGGAGTAACCGGTGATGTGAGTTGATTCCTCGTGTCGTCATAGGAGTATTGCTCTGATACGTAACAGGATGGGGATATTTATATGTTTTGTTTTCCTTGTTACGTATTTCTTTTTAAGTTGATGTTGAACCACTTTCGGATTTGAAACTTTAATTATGTTGCTGATGTTGAGGCATTAGCACCGAGTTTCTATTAAAACATTGAATATTTTCCGCTGAGACATTATTTTAAATTATCGAAGGATGTTGTTTAAATAAATAGTGAATTTATCTCTATTTATATTTAATGGTATTTTGAAGAACGAAATGTGACATCCTGTTTGCGATGAACACTGATTTATTATATCTTATTTATATGTTGGGAAGACGGGGTGTTACAATTGGTATCCGAGCAGGTTGGTGTGTCCGACCAAGTAGTTGAGTCGTTAGTGTCGTGTGACGGTTGAATATTGTTGTCGTGTTTTCTTATTGTTGAATAATGTCGTCGTGTTTTCTTATAATCCAGAGTTGGTTGAATGAGGTACATTTTCGAGGACGAAAATATTCTAAGTGGGGGAGAGTTGTAACGCCCTATTTTTATTATTTAATTATTTATCGAGTTTAGTGTCTTTTTGTATATTTTATTTGAATAATTGCGATGTGTGACTTTTGTATTAGATGTGCGTATTTATTAGTGGTTTATTATGACATTATTAGTGAATGAATATAATTAAATTAGATTAATGAGGCATAACGGCAGTTTTGGGGTAAGGAGAATTTGTTAGGTAAAGAATAGGAGAGTTGTAGGTAGTGAGATGAGTAGTGTTTAATGATTTCAGTAATAGTAACAAGTTCAAGAGGTGCGGGTAGAAATATGAAAACATTATAAAGTTTATAAATAGAGAAGGGAATTAGATAAGAAGGGTTATCGATAAAGAGAGCAACGAAGCGGAAAAAGGAAAAACTAGGGTTGTGGAGAAAAGAGGCAATGAGGAATAGCGAGAAGAACCTAGAAAGAGATTTCACCGTAGGAAATCATCAAATTCGCAAAACTAGAGGTAAGGGTGGGGCTAACCTTCTTTAATCATAAGCATATAATTTCTGAAAAGGGTTTAATCATGTTGTTATTTGTTGAATTTTTCATGTTATAGAAGTTAGGTTTAAATTCAATAATATTTGTTGAAAGTGTAGGTAATTCCATGAATTAACGTAAGATAGTGACGTCTAGGTTTTAGAATAAAAGTAGGTAATGTTTCTTATTAATTTTAGGGTTTGGGTTGTCAAAATTGGGGTATTGGAATGAGATTAGAGGTTTGTTCGCTGACATGTTTGTCGTCACTCGCCACAGCGAGTGCTCAATCTCGCCTAGCGAGCAGATGTCATCGCTCGCCCAGCGAGTTTATTTAGTCGCTTTGCGAGTAGTTCCCAACTCGCCACAGCGAGTGTATTTAGTTGCCTGGCGAGTAGATCCCAACTCGCCACATCGAATGTTTTCCTCGCCTAGCGAGTGGTCCATATGTGAGCTCGCCACAACGAGTAGTTGTGCTCGCCTCGCGAGTTGTTTAGTAGCAATTTGCCTGTTTTGCGTTCTTGTGTCTTTTTCACACGTTTCTGTTTTGAGTCGGACTTTGTCACAAACATGAAAATCTTTGATAACTGATTTATCTTTCTAGTGGTTTTGAGTTGATGTGCAAATCTTTTGTGGTTGATCTAGTATGATTTTATTATGTTGATGTTATTGCTTTTAAGTTGTGTCATCACATAAGCATTGTCAAGCGAAGGGGGTTGTAGCCTGTCAAGTCGAATATGACATTAGCGAAGGGAGATGTAGCTTTGTTGGTACCACATGCATAATATGTTGCATTTGTTGAGTAGTTGTTGTTGCATTGTCGAGTCGTTGTCACTGCATTATTGAACGAAGCTAATGATGGTTGTTGTTGGAATTATGTGAAGTATTCTTATTGATAAATTGTTGTTGCTTTGCATTGATTAATTTTTACATGAATTGTTGCTTATTATTACTGCATGTGAAATCTCAACCCTTCTGTTTGAATGTTGCCTCTACGTGGGTAACGTGCAGATAACCAGGAGTAACCGGTGATGTGAGTTGATTCCTCGTGTCGTCATAGGAGTCATGCTCTGATACGTAACAGGATGGGGATATTTATATGTTTTGTTTTCCTTGTTACGTATTTCTTTTTAAGTTGATGTTGAACCACTTTCGGATTTGAAACTTTAATTATGTTGCTGATGTTGAGGCATTAGCACCGAGTTTCTATTAAAGCATTGAATATTTTCCGCTGAGACATTATTTTAAATTATCGAAGGATGTTGTTTAAATAAATAGTGAATTTATCTCTATTTATATTTAATGGTATTTTGAAGAACGAAATGTGACATCCTGTTTGCGATGAACACTGATTTATTATATCTTATTTATATGTTGGGAAAACGGGGTGTTACAATTGGTATCAGAGCAGGTTGGTCTGTCCGACCAAGTAGTTGAGTCGTTAGTGTCGTGTGACGGTTGAATATTGTTGTCGTGTTTTCTTATTGTTGAATACTGTCGTCGTGTTTTCTTATAATCCAGAGTTGGTTGAATGAGGTACATTTTCGAGGACGAAAATATTCTAAGTGGGGGAGAGTTGTAACGCCCTATTTTTATTATTTAATTATTTATCGAGTTTAGTGTCTTTTTGTATATTTTATTTGAATAATTGCGATGTGTGACTTTTGTATTAGATGTGCGTATTTATTAGTGGTTTATTATGACATTATTAGTGAATGAATATAATTAAATTAGATTAATGAGGCATAAGGGCAGTTTTGGGGTAAGGAGAATTTGTTAGGTAAAGAATAGGAGAGTTGTAGGTAGTGAGATGAGTAGTGTTTAATGATTTCAGTAATAGTAACAAGTTCAAGAGGTGCGGGTAGAAATATGAAAACATTATAAAGTTTATAAATAGAGAAGGGAATTAGATAAGAAGGGTTATCGATAAAGAGAGCAACGAAGCGGAAAAAGGAAAAACTAGGGTTGTGGAGAAAAGAGGCAATGAGGAATAGCGAGAAGAACCTAGAAAGAGATTTCACCGTAGGAAATCATCAAATTCGCAAAACTAGAGGTAAGGGTGGGGCTAACCTTCTTTAATCATAAGCATATAATTTCTGAAAAGGGTTTAATCATGTTGTTATTTGTTGAATTTTTCATGTTATAGAAGTTAGGTTTAAATTCAATAATATTTGTTGAAAGTGTAGGTAATTCCATGAATTAACGTAAGATAGTGACGTCTAGGTTTTAGAATAAAAGTAGGTAATGTTTCCTATCAATTTTAGGGTTTGGGTTGTCAAAATTGGGGTATTGGAATGAGATTAGAGGTTTGTTCGCTGACATGTTTGTCGTCACTCGCCACAGCGAGTGCTCAATCTCGCCTAGCGAGCAGATGTCATCGCTCGCCCAACGAGTTTATTTAGTCGCTTTGCGAGTAGTTCCCAACTCGCCACAGCGAGTGTATTTAGTTGCCTGGCGAGTAGATCCCAACTCGCCACATCGAATGTTTTCCTCGCCTAGCGAGTGGTCCATATGTGAGCTCGCCACAACGAGTAGTTGTGCTCGCCTCGCGAGTTGTTTAGTAGCAATTTGCCTGTTTTGCGTTCTTGTGTCTTTTTCACACGTTTCTGTTTTGAGTCGGACTTTGTCACAAACATGAAAATCTTTGATAACTGATTTATCTTTCTAGTGGTTTTGAGTTGATGTGCAAATCTTTTGTGGTTGATCTAGTATGATTTTATTATGTTGATGTTATTGCTTTTAAGTTGTGTCATCACATAAGCATTGTCAAGCGAAGGGGGTTGTAGCCTGTCAAGTCGAATATGACATTAGCGAAGGGAGATGTAGCTTTGTTGGTACCACATGCATAATATGTTGCATTTGTTGAGTAGTTGTTGTTGCATTGTCGAGTCGTTGTCACTGCATTATTGAATGAAGCTAATGATGGTTGTTGTTGGAATTATGTGAAGTATTCTTATTGATAAATTGTTGTTGCTTTGCATTGATTAATTTTTACATGAATTGTTGCTTATTATTACTGCATGTGAAATCTCAACCCTTCTGTTTGAATGTTGCCTCTACGTGGGTAACGTGCAGATAACCAGGAGTAACCGGTGATGTGAGTTGATTCCTCGTGTCGTCATAGGAGTCATGCTCTGATACGTAACAGGATGGGGATATTTATATGTTTTGTTTTCCTTGTTACGTATTTCTTTTTAAGTTGATGTTGAACCACTTTCGGATTTGAAACTTTAATTATGTTGCTGATGTTGAGGCATTAGCACCGAGTTTCTATTAAAACATTGAATATTTTCCGCTGAGACATTATTTTAAATTATCGAAGGATGTTGTTTAAATAAATAGTGAATTTATCTCTATTTATATTTTATGGTATTTTGAAGAACAAAATGTGACATCCTGTTTGCGATGAACACTGATTTATTATATCTTATTTATATGTTGGGAAAACGGGGTGTTACAATTGGTATCAGAGCAGGTTGGTCTGTCCGACCAAGTAGTTGAGTCGTTAGTGTCGTGTGACGGTTGAATATTGTTGTCGTGTTTTCTTATTGTTGAATACTGTCGTCGTGTTTTCTTATAATCCAGAGTTGGTTGAATGAGGTACATTTTCGAGGACGAAAATATTCTAAGTGGGGGAGAGTTGTAACGCCCTATTTTTATTATTTAATTATTTATTGAGTTTAGTGTCTTTTTGTATATTTTATTTGAATAATTGCGATGTGTGACTTTTGTATTAGATGTGCGTATTTATTAGTGGTTTATTATGACATTATTAGTGAATGAATATAATTAAATTAGATTAATGAGGCATAACGGCAGTTTTGGGGTAAGGAGAATTTGTTAGGTAAAGAATAGGAGAGTTGTAGGTAGTGAGATGAGTAGTGTTTAATGATTTCAGTAATAGTAACAAGTTCAAGAGGTGCGGGTAGAAATATGAAAACATTATAAAGTTTATAAATAGAGAAGGGAATTAGATAAGAAGGGTTATCGATAAAGAGAGCAACGAAGCGGAAAAAGGAAAAACTAGGGTTGTGGAGAAAAGAGGCAATGAGGAATAGCGAGAAGAACCTAGAAAGAGATTTCACCGTAGGAAATCATCAAATTCGCAAAACTAGAGGTAAGGGTGGGGCTAACCTTCTTTAATCATAAGCATATAATTTCTGAAAAGGGTTTAATCATGTTGTTATTTGTTGAATTTTTCATGTTATAGAAGTTAGGTTTAAATTCAATAATATTTGTTGAAAGTGTAGGCAATTCCATGAATTAACGTAAGATAGTGACGTCTAGGTTTTAGAATAAAAGTAGGTAATGTTTCCTATCAATTTTAGGGTTTGGGTTGTCAAAATTGGGGTATTGGAATGAGATTAGAGGTTTGTTCGCTGACATGTTTGTCGTCACTCGCCACAGCGAGTGCTCAATCTCGCCTAGCGAGCAGATGTCATCGCTCGCCCAACGAGTTTATTTATTCGCCTGATGAGCAGTTCAAAACTCGCCACATCGAGTGTATTTAGTCGCCTGGCGAGTAGATCCCAACTTGCCACAACAAATGTTTTCCTCGCCTAGCGAGTGGTCCATATGTGTGCTCGCCACACCAAGTAGTTGTGCTCGCCTCGAGAGTTGTTCAGTAGCAGACTACCTATTTTGCGTTCTTGTGTCTTTTTCACACGTTTCTGTTTTGAGTCGGACTTTGTCATAAACATGAAAATTTTTGATAACTGATTAATCTTTCCAGTGGTTTTGAGTTGATGTGCATATCTTTTGTGGTTGATCTAGTATGATTTTATGATGTTGATGTTATTGCATTTAAGTTGTGCCATCACATAAGCATTGTCAAGCGGAGGGGGTTGTAGCCTGTCAAGTCGAATATGACATTAGCGAAGGGAGTTGTAGCTCTGTTGGTACCACATGCATAATATGTTGCATTTGTTGAGTAGTTGTTGTTGCATTGTCGAGTCGTTGTCATTGCATTATTGAATGAAGCTAATGATGGTTGTTGTTGGAATTATGTGAAGTATTCTTATTGATAAATTGTTGTTGTTTTGCATTGATTAATTCTTTAGTTGAATTGTTGCTTATTATTACTGAATGTGAAATCTCACCCCTTCTGTTTGAATGTTGCCTCTACGTGGGTAACATGCAGATAACCAGGAGTAACCGGTGATGCGAGTTGATTCCTCGTGTCATCATAGGAGTCATGCTCTGATACATAACGAGATGGGGATATTTATATGTTTTGTTTTCCTTGTTACATATTTCTTTTTAAGATGATGTTGAACCACTATTGTATTTGAAACTTTAATTATGTTGTTGATGTTGTGGCCTTAGTGCCGAGTTGCTATTAAAATATTGAATATTTTTCGCTCGGACATTATTTTAAATTATCGAAGGAAGTTGTTTAAATAAATAGGGAATTTAACTCTATTTATATTTAATGGTATTTTGAAGAACGAAATGTGACATCCTGTTTGCGATGAACTCTGATTTATTATATCTTATTTATATGTTGGGAAAACTGGGTGTTACAATTGGTATCAGAGCATGTTGGTCCGTCCGACCAAGTAGTTGAGTCGTTAGTGTCGTGTGACGGTTGAATACTGTTGTCGTATTTTCTTATTGTTGAATATTGTCGTCGTGTTTTCTTATTATCCAGAGTTGTTTGAATGAGGTACATTTTCGAGGACGAAAATATTCTAAGTGGGGGAGAGTTGTAACGCCCTATTTTTATTATTTAATTATTTATCGAGTTTAGTGTCTTTTTGTATATTTTATTTGAATAATTGCGATGTGTGACTTTTGTATTAGGTGTGCGTATTTATTAGTGGTTGATTATGACATTATTAGTGAATGAATATAATTAAATTAGATTAATGAGGCATAAGGGCAGTTTTGGAGTAAGGAGAATTTTTTAGGTAAAGAATAGGAGAGTTGTAGGTAGTGAGATCAGTAGTGTTTAATGATTTCAGTAATAGTAACAAGTTCAAGAGGTGCGGGTAGAAATATGAAAACATTATAAAGTTTATAAATAGAGAAGGGAATTAGAGAAGAAGGGTTATCGATAAAGAGAGCAACGAAGCGGAAAAAGGAAAAACTAGGGTTGTGGAGAAAAGAGGCAATGAGGAATAGCGAGAAGAACCTAGAGAGAGATTTCACCGTAGGAAATCATTGATGACATGCTGTCATTACGTAATTTCTATGTATATTTTATCATTTTATGGAGTCACAAAGCAACTTAAGCAGCAAGAAACGCATGAAAAGCAAGAAAAAGCAAGAAAACTGAAGAATGGTGCAAGTCACAAAAACATGTCACGCTTGCTAAAAAACGTGACACGTTTTCACAAGTCAGAGAGCATGTTTTGAGAAGAAAGAAGAACGTGTCACGTTGGCAAAAACGTGACACGTTTTGTGAAACCCTAATTTGGTTACTTGCTACTGAAGGAAAAAACGTGACACGTTTTACTTAAAACGTGACACGTTTTGGGCGAATTTCTGGGCCTATTTAAGCTGAAGTCTTTTCCGAAAACAAGGGTTACGAATCTTGGAGAGCAAAGTGCGATTTTGACATCAAGGCGACTGCAAGGAGGACGATTTCTTCATCCTTTTACCAGTTACATGTATGTTTTAATGATTCAATTGATTATGCTATTTGTAAACATCATTATGAGTAGCTAAATCTCTTAGAGATTGGATCCGAGATGATTCTGTGTAAACCCTAATTGATATTATGTTGCTGTGATGAAACTCCATTCCATATTAATGATTATTTAAGTCTTTATTCAATTCAATTGTTCTTAATGCTTTTTATATCCTGATCAAATATAAATATGTTTTTGTGAGAATGAATGACTACTGACCCTAGCTTTCAACTTAGACTTAATTGAATTGTTCTAATAAACATGGTTAGTCTAGGGATGGATAATCGTTTATTAGTGATATTAGGTTAACGTGCTTAAACCTTCGAGAATTATTAGACCACCTAAGGAATTAGGGGCTGTAGTTTAAGAAGAGGGTCCTAATTCAAGGGATTGATTAGGGCTATTTTGTTAACTATCGTGGGATTTAAAGAACCATTAATAGGAATAGAGTACAGTAACCAATTAGGGGAAACATAGAGGATTCGACGATCCGATCTCATCTCTCTCCATATTTTCTAAACAAACTTTATCATTTTGTTATTTTTGTTATTAAAACAAACAAATCTACCGCCTAGTGGCAGAACTATAATAACCTTTATACATCCTATTGCATAACGAAAGTAACTTATTGCGATTAAAAACAATCCTCGTGGGATCGATATTTTTACTACTTCGATAGTATTTGGTGCACTTGCCAAACTTCTATCAATCATCAAATTCGCAAAACTAGAGGTAAGGGCGGGGCTAACCTTCTTTAATCATAAGCATATAATTTCTGAAAATGGTTTAATCATGTTGTTATTTGTTGAATTTTTGATGTTATAGAAATTAGGTTTAAATTCAATAAAATTTGTTGAAAGGTTAGGTAATTCCATGAATTAACGTAAGAAAGTGACGTCTAGGTTGTATAATAACAGTAGGTAATGTTTCCTATCAATTTTTGGGTTTGGGTTGTCAAAATTGGGGTATTGGAGTGAGATTAGAGGTCTGTTCGCAGACATGTTTGTCGTCGCTCGCCACAGCCAGTGCTCAATCTCGCCTAGCGAGTAGATGTCATCGCTCGCCCAACGAGTTTATTTAGTCGCCTGATGAGCAGTTCAAAACTCGCGACATCGAGTGTATTTAATCGCATGGCGAGTAGATCCCAACTTGCCACAACAAATGTTTTCCTCGCCTAGCGAGTGGTCCATATGTGTGCTCGCCACACCAAGTAGTTGTGCTCGCCTCGAGAGTTGTTCAGTAGCAGACTACCTATTTTGCGTTCTTGTGTCTTTTTCACACGTTTCTGTTTTGAGTCGGACTTTGTCATAAACATAAATTTTTTTGATAATTGATTTATCTTTCCAGTGGTTTTGAGTTGATGTGCAAATCTTTTGTGGTTGATCTAGTATGATTTTATGATGTTGATGTTATTGCATTTAAGTTGTGTCATCACATAAGCATTGTCAAGCGAAGGGGGTTGTAGCCTGTCAAGTCGAATATGACATTAGCGAAGGGAGTTGTAGCTCTGTTGGTACCACATGCATAATATGTTGCATTTGTTGAGTAGTTGTTGTTGCATTGTCGAGTCGTTGTCATTGCATTATTGAATGAAGCTAATGATGGTTGTTGTTGGAATTATGTGAAGTATTCTTATTGATAAATTGTTGTTGTTTTGCATTGATTAATTCTTTAGTTGAATTGTTGCTTATTATTACTGAATGTGAAATCTCACCCCTTCTGTTTGAATGTTGCCTCTACGTGGGTAGCATGCAGATAACCAGGAGTAACCGGTGATGTGAGTTGATTCCTCGTGTCATCATAGGAGTCATGCTCTGATACATAACGAGATGGGGATATTTATATGTTTTGTTTGCCTTGTTACATATTTCTTTTTAAGATGATGTTGAACCACTATTGTATTTGAAACTTTAATTATGTTGCTGATGTTGTGGCCTTAGTGCCGAGTTGCTATTAAAATATTGAATATTTTCCGCTCGGCCATTATTTTAAATTATCGAAGGAAGTTGTTTAAATAAATAGCGAATTTAACTCTATTTATATTTAATGGTATTTTGAAAAACGAAATGTGACATCCTGTTTGCGATGAACTCTGATTTATTATATCTTATTTATATGTTGGGAAAACGGGGTGTTACAATTGGTATCAGAGCAGGTTGGTTGTAACACCCCGTTTCCCAAAGCAACGAATAATAAAATATAATCAGAGTAATCATCAATACGGGCATGTCACACTACATTTCATAATTATTTAAACAGAATATAAAACTATTCAAATACCAACAAATCATCTTTTATAAAATTCTATAGCGGAAATCTTTAATTTGAATCATCATTATTCGACTTCAACAAAATCCTTGGCTCAAAGGCCTCAACAATTTAAACATAATCCAATAATTAAATATTCAACAACATGTTCTTCAATAGAAATGATACATAAAGGAATGCAAGAAAAACAACGGTTCCCCATCCCGTTACGTATCAGAGCCCTAAGACACAAGAGCCAAATCTCACTAGCCTTCATTACCTGCACTTGCCCACAAGGCGGCAATTCCAACAGAAGGGGTGAGTTCACAAATCAAAAGTAATATATATAGATATATAAATCATCAATTCGAGTTGAAAACATCAACAATCATTAGCATTCATCAACAACAACATTAACAATAATCATCTCAACAATAGCATCTCATTTCATCTTTGATTTACAACAACGACAACAACAACTCTTGTGGCGACATCTCACCAACAACAACTATGCAAGGACCTCAACTACTAATGCAATATGCATGTGGTACCATACTACGCGCGTTGAATGCTAAGCATTCCAGGGCATGAGCCCCCAACAGTTTGGATGGTTAAAGCATCCCAGGGCAATAAGCCCCCAACAGGTGAACGATAAAGCGTTCCAGGGCAATAAGCCCCCAACGGGTGAATGATAAAAATTCCAGGGCAATAAGCCCCCAGCAAATGCATATGAGTATGAATGACTCTATGGTGTATATCTGCATACAACCCAACAACATCTAATGGTGTATATCAGCATACAACCAGACAACAACAACTTAGGATACCCTCCCCAACTCGACAATACCACTCAACATCATCAAAGGAAACTCACTTAGCAAGGCATATTTATTTTCATGCAAACATACATAACTTCATCTTAATCATCCTCATAATATAGTTTAACCATCTAAACAATTTTAAATAAATCCAATAGACAAGTTAGGAAGCTTAGGTTTGGGTTTGGAATACTTTGAAAAATTACACAAAATGGTCGCACAGGACCTAGCACGCTTAAGCGAGCAACTGCACGCTTAAGCGACCAACAGTGACGAAACTTGGCAATCTGCTCGCTAGCTGCACGCTTAAGCGAGCGTGTCTCAGGTTCAGCAAAACAGTTGCGATTTCAGCATGGTTCTATCCCAAAAATCCCAACTTTGATCCCTCAATTACCCAAAATGAATTACAACAATGTTTATGGGTTCAATATACAGCAAAACAACAGAAACAATTCATAGAACATCATCAGTCATACATAATTCATCAAAGATGAGCATTTTTCATAATCTTAACCCTAAATCAACATTCACCATTGTCAACACAATTCATGAAATCATACATACATATATATATTAACAATTGAAATGCTAGCCCACCCTTACCTTAATTCAGCAAATTCTACAGTAAAATGGATGAATTTCCCTCTTCCTAGCTCTTCCCTCTTGGTTCTTGTTTTCTCTGATACGTGCAATTGTTTTTCTTTCCTTACTGACTTTTCTATTTTCTATTTCCCACAAAGTGTAACCTCCCTTTTCCTTTTACTCCCTACTTAATTTCTATTAATTTTCATTAACCCCCTCCTCCTTAATTCTAATAATTATAAATAATTCTCTTTAATCAAATAAATAATATTCCTCCTCCTATTTTACTTAAATAACAAAAATCACACAAATAATTATATGATAAATAACAACACATCAAATATTCACATAAATCAACATTTTCATATAAAATACACAAAACATACTAAAATCAACCAAAAATAGTAAAATAGCAACTAGGGCGTTACATTGGTCCGTCCGACCAAGTAGTTGAGTCGTTAGTGTCGTGTGACGGTTGAATACTGTTGTCGTGTTTTCTTATTGTTGAATACTGTCGTCGTGTTTTCTTATTATCCAGAGTTGTTTGAATGAGGTACATTTTCGAGGACGAAAATATTCTAAGTGGGGGAGAGTTGTAACGCCCTATTTTTATTATTTAATTATTTATCGAGTTTAGTGTCTTTTTGTATATTTTATTTGAATAATTGCGATGTGTGACTTTTGTATTAGGTGTGCGTATTTATTAGTGGTTTATTATGACATTATTAGTGAATGAATATAATTAAATTAGATTAATGAGGCATAAGGGCAGTTTTGGAGTAAGGAGAATTTTTTAGGTAAAGAATAGGAGAGTTGTAGGTAGTTAGATGAGTAGTGTTTAATGATTTCAATAATAGTAACAAGTTCAAGAGGTGCGGGTAGAAATATGAAAACATTATAAAGTTTATAAATAGAGAAGGGAATTAGAGAAGAAGGGTTATCGATAAAGAGAGCAACGAAGCGGAAAAAGGAAAAACTAGGGTTGTGGAGAAAAGAGGCAATAAGGAATAGTGAGAAGAACCTAGAGAGAGATTTCACCGTAGGAAATCATCAAATTCGCAAAACTAGAGGCAAGGGTGGGGCTAACCTTCTTTCATCATAAGCATATAATTTCTGAAAAGGGTTTAATCATGTTGTTATTTGTTGAATTTTTGATGTTATAGAAATTAGGTTTAAATTCAATAAAATTTGTTGAAAGTGTAGGTAATTCCATGAATTAACATAAGAAAGTGACGTCTAGGTTGTAGAATAACAGTAGGTAATGTTTCCTATCAATTTTTGGGTTTGGGTTGTCAAAATTGGGGTATTGGAGTGAGATTAGAGGTCTGTTCGCAGACATGTTTGTCGTCGCTCGCCACAGCCAGTGCTCAATCTCGCCTAGTGAGCAGATGTCATCGCTAGCCCAACGAGTTTATTTAGTCGCTTGGCGAGCAGTTCCAAACTTGCCACATCGTGTGTATTTAGTCGCCTGGCGAGTAGATCCCGCCTTGCCACAACAAATGTTTTCCTCGCCTAGCAAGTGGTCCATATGTGTGCTCGCCACACCAAGTAGTTGTGCTCGCCTCGCGAGTTGTTCAGTAGCAGACTGCCTATTTTGCGTTCTTGTGTCTTTTTCACACGTTACTGTTTTGAGTCAGACTTTGTCATAAACATGAATTTTTTTGATAATTGATTTATCTTTCCAGTGGTTTTGAGTTGATGTGCAAATCTATTGTGGTTGATCTAATATGATTTTATGATGTTGATGTGATTGCATTTAAGTTGTGTCATCACATAAGCATTGTCAAGCGAAGGGGGTTGTAGCTTGTCAAGTTGAATATGACATGAGCGAAGGGAGTTCTAGCTCTGTTGGTACCACATGCATAATATGTTGCATTTGTTGAGTAGTTGTTGTTGCATTGTCGAGTCGTTGTCGTTGCATTATTGAATGAAGCTAATGATGGTTGTTGTTGGAATTACGTGAAGTATTCTTATTGATAAATTGTTGTTGTTTTGCATTGATTAATTCTTTAGTTGAATTGTTGCTTATTATTACTGAATGTGAAATCTCACCCCTTCTGTTTGAATGTTGCCTCTACGTGGGTAACATGCAGATAAACAGGAGTAACCAGTGATGTGAGTTGATTCCTCGTGTCATCATAGGAGTCATGCTCTGATACATAACGAGATGAGGATATTTAAATGTTTTGTTTTCCTTGTTACATATTTCTTTTTAAGGTGATGTTGAACCGCTATTGTATTTGAAACTTTAAATATGTTGCTGATGTTGTGGCCTTAGTGCCGAGTTTGTATTAAAACATTGAATATTTTCCGCTCGGACATTATATTAAATTATCGAAGGAAGTTGTTTAAATAAATAACGAATTTAATTCTATTTATATTTAATGGTATTTTGAAGAACGAAATGTGACATCCTGTTTGCGATGAACTCTGATTTATTATATCTTATTTATATGTTGGGAAAACGGGGTGTTACAATTGGTATCAAAGCAGGTTGGTCCGTCCGACCAAGTAGTTGAGTCGTTAGTGTCGTGTGACTGTTGAATATTGTTGTCGTGTTTTCTTATTGTTGAATAATGTCGTCTTGTTTTCTTATTATCCAGAGTTGTTTGAATTAGGTACATTTTCGAGGACTAAAATATTTTAAGTGGGGGAGAGTTGTAACGCCCTATTTTTATTATTTAATTATTTATCGAGTTTTGTGTCTTTTTGTATATTTTATTTGAATAATTGCGATGTGTGACTTTTGTATTAGGTGTGCATATTTATTAGTGGTTTATTATGACATTATTAGTGAATGAATATAATTAAATTAGATTAATGAGGCATAAGGGCAGTTTTGGAGTAAGGAGAATTTGTTAGGTAAAGAATAGGAGAGTTGTAGGTAGTGAGATGAGTAGTGTTTAATGATTTCAGTAATAGTAACAAGTTCAAGAGGTGCATGTAGAAATATGAAAACATTATCAAGTTTATAAATAGAGAAGGGAATTAGAGAAGAAGGGTTATCGATAAAGAGAGCAACGAAGCGGAAAAAGGAAAAACTAGGGTTGTGGAGAAAAGAGGCAATAAGGAATAGTGAGAAGAACCTAGAGAGAGATTTCACCGTAGGAAATCATCAAATTCGCAAAACTAGAGGCAAGGGTGGGGCTAACCTTCTTTCATCATAAGCATATAATTTCTGAAAAGGGTTTAATCATGTTGTTATTTGTTGAATTTTTGATGTTATAGAAATTAGGTTTAAATTCAATAAAATTTGTTGAAAGTGTAGGTAATTCCATGAATTAACATAAGAAAGTGACGTCTAGGTTGTAGAATAACAGTAGGTAATGTTTCCTATCAATTTTTGGGTTTGGGTTGTCAAAATTGGGGTATTGGAGTGAGATTAGAGGTCTGTTCGCAGACATGTTTGTCGTCGCTCGCCACAGCCAGTGCTCAATCTCGCCTAGTGAGCAGATGTCATCGCTAGCCCAACGAGTTTATTTAGTCGCTTGGCGAGCAGTTCCAAACTTGCCACATCGTGTGTATTTAGTCGCCTGGCGAGTAGATCCCGCCTTGCCACAACAAATGTTTTCCTCGCCTAGCAAGTGGTCCATATGTGTGCTCGCCACACCAAGTAGTTGTGCTCGCCTCGCGAGTTGTTCAGTAGCAGACTGCCTATTTTGCGTTCTTGTGTCTTTTTCACACGTTACTGTTTTGAGTCAGACTTTGTCATAAACATGAATTTTTTTGATAATTGATTTATCTTTCCAGTGGTTTTGAGTTGATGTGCAAATCTATTGTGGTTGATCTAATATGATTTTATGATGTTGATGTGATTGCATTTAAGTTGTGTCATCACATAAGCATTGTCAAGCGAAGGGGGTTGTAGCTTGTCAAGTTGAATATGACATGAGCGAAGGGAGTTCTAGCTCTGTTGGTACCACATGCATAATATGTTGCATTTGTTGAGTAGTTGTTGTTGCATTGTCGAGTCGTTGTCGTTGCATTATTGAATGAAGCTAATGATGGTTGTTGTTGGAATTACGTGAAGTATTCTTATTGATAAATTGTTGTTGTTTTGCATTGATTATTCTTTAGTTGAATTGTTGCTTATTATTACTGAATGTGAAATCTCACCCCTTCTGTTTGAATGTTGCCTCTACGTGGGTAACATGCAGATAAACAGGAGTAACCAGTGATGTGAGTTGATTCCTCGTGTCATCATAGGAGTCATGCTCTGATACATAACGAGATGAGGATATTTAAATGTTTTGTTTTCCTTGTTACATATTTCTTTTTAAGGTGATGTTGAACCGCTATTGTATTTGAAACTTTAAATATGTTGCTGATGTTGTGGCCTTAGTGCCGAGTTTGTATTAAAACATTGAATATTTTCCGCTCGGACATTATATTAAATTATCGAAGGAAGTTGTTTAAATAAATAACGAATTTAATTCTATTTATATTTAATGGTATTTTGAAGAACGAAATGTGACATCCTGTTTGCGATGAACTCTGATTTATTATATCTTATTTATATGTTGGGAAAACGGGGTGTTACAATTGGTATCAAAGCAGGTTGGTCCGTCCGACCAAGTAGTTGAGTCGTTAGTGTCGTGTGACTGTTGAATATTGTTGTCGTGTTTTCTTATTGTTGAATAATGTCGTCTTGTTTTCTTATTATCCAGAGTTGTTTGAATTAGGTACATTTTCGAGGACTAAAATATTTTAAGTGGGGGAGAGTTGTAACGCCCTATTTTTATTATTTAATTATTTATCGAGTTTTGTGTCTTTTTGTATATTTTATTTGAATAATTGCGATGTGTGACTTTTGTATTAGGTGTGCATATTTATTAGTGGTTTATTATGACATTATTAGTGAATGAATATAATTAAATTAGATTAATGAGGCATAAGGGCAGTTTTGGAGTAAGGAGAATTTGTTAGGTAAAGAATAGGAGAGTTGTAGGTAGTGAGATGAGTAGTGTTTAATGATTTCAGTAATAGTAACAAGTTCAAGAGGTGCATGTAGAAATATGAAAACATTATCAAGTTTATAAATAGAGAAGGGAATTAGAGAAGAAGGGTTATCGATAAAGAGAGCAACGAAGCGGAAAAAGGAAAAACTAGGGTTGTGGAGAAAAGAGGCAATGAGGAATAGTGAGAAGAACCTAGAGAGAGATTTCACCGTAGGAAATCATCAAATTCGCAAAACTAGAGGTAAGGGTGGGGCTAACCTTCTTTAATCATAAGCATATAATTTATGAAAAGGGTTTAATCATGTTGTCATTTGTTGAATTTTCGATGTTATAGAAATTAGGTTTAAATTCAATAAAATTTGTTGAAAGTGTAGGTAATTCCATGAATTAACGTAAGAAAGTGACGTCTAGCTTTCTAGTGTGAGAGAAGAGAGAAAAACTGATTTTCTGTCGTTACTGCTCAAAAATTTGAAAGTGTAGGAAAGTGAGTGAGTAGTGTGTGTTTGGTATTTATAGTGATTTCTAAAAAACAACTTTTTCAATATCAGAGGGGACAACCAGACACAAACATTAATGACATACAGGGGCGCGAGAATATTTGCTAAAGAGAATAACCATCATTGCCCTAAAAGAGTTGTTTCCCAATGCAGATAGACCGTGTCAGAAGTCTACAAAAGTAACTTTAACCTTTTCCACTTCAAGGTACTATCAGCGTCAAAACGATTCCTTCTCAGAGTCTGAAGATTTTTCTGAGGCTGAGTCTCTTCAAATTCTCCAAGGAGAGTCTGATACTCAATCAGCTTCTGATAATTTTCAGAGTCTGGTTTTTATTCAGAGGCAAGAATTACTTAGAGACAAAATGCATGTTCAAATTTTTCTTTATAAAATTGAATCTTTCAACAGTTAAGGGTTTAATAAAGATATCAGCCCATTGATGATCAGTATCAATGAATTGAATATCTAAAACTCCCTTTTGAACATAGTCTCTAATAAAATGATGTTTAATTTCAATATGCTTGGCTCTTGAATGAAGAATAGGATTTTTAGACAAACAAATAGCAGTTGTGTTATCACAGTAAATTGGAATACAGTTTTCAGTTATTTGATAGTCTTCTAACTGATGTTTCATCCAGAGCAGTTGTGTACAACAATTAGCAGTTGAGATGTATTCTGCTTCTGCTGTTGACAAAGCAATAGTTGCTTGTCTCTTACTGGCCCAGGATATCAGATTCTCACCAAGAAATTGACAATTTCCACTGGTTGATTTTCTTTCAATCCTATCACTAGCATAGTCAGCATCGCAGAATCCAACTAGCTTATAATATGAAGGTTTCTTATACAGAAGTCCAAGATTAGTTGTTCCTTTCAGATATCTAAAGATTCTTTTAACAGGAGTTAAGTGAGATTCTCTAGGATCTGATTGAAACCTTGCACACAAGCACACACTGAACAAAATATCAGGTCTGGATGCAGTGAGATACAACAGAGAACCAATCATACCTCGATACTGCTTCTGGTCAACTTTAGATCCTTGATTTTCTTTGTTCAGAGTACAGGTAGGGTGCATTAGAGTGTTCATTTCTTTGCAGTCTTCAAGCTTAAACTTTTTCAGAAGCTCTTTGGTATATTTGGACTGATGAACATACACTCCTTCTTTGCATTGGTTGATCTGAATTCCTAGAAAGAACTTCAATTCTCCCATCATGCTCATTTCAAACTCCTCCTGCATCATCTTAGAAAATTCCTCGCAAAGAGATCTATTAGTTGAACCAAAAATGATATCATCAACATAAATTTGCACAATCAGAATGTCTTTTTCAAGAGTCTTCTTGAAAAGTGTTGTGTCAACCTGCCCTCTTTTAAAATCATTTTTAAGCAAGAAATTGCTCAATCTGTCATACCAGGCTCTAGGAGCTTGTTTCAAACCATACAAGGATTTCTTTAGCTTATAAACGTGGTCAGGATGTTTTAAATCCTCAAAACCAGGTGGTTGTTTCACGAACACTTCTTCAGAGATGACTCCATTGAGAAATGCACTTTTAACGTCCATTTGATACAAGGTTATGTTGTGATTAACTGCGTAGGAAAGAAGTAACCTGATTGCCTCCAATCTTGAAACTGGAGCAAAAGTTTCAGTGTAGTCAATGCCTTCTTGTTGGCTGTATCCTTGAGCAACAAGTCTGGCTTTGTTTCTGATTACTTCTCCTTGTTCATCTAGCTTGTTCCTAAACACCCATTTGGTTCCAATAATGTTTTTGTGTTCAAGCTTAGGTACAAGATCCCATACATCATTCCTTTTGAATTGATTGAGTTCATCTTGCATTGCTAAGATCCATCCATCATCAGCTAGTGCTTCATCAACTATTGTAGGTTCTATCATGGACACCAATCCCAGGGCCGACTCTTCAGGTCTGAAATGAGATCTAGTTCTTCTGGGACTTTCTTTGTTGCCAATGATCTGATCCTCAGGATGAGAAGACTTGTATTTGAATGAGTTTCTGGACTGGATAACTTACTGTGAATTTTCTTGAGCTTCTTCAGAAGCTTCAACAATTGGGACATCAGGAGCTGTCACAGCTTCTGAAGTATCATTCAACTCTGAGGTCTGATCAGGTTCTGAATAATCATCAGACTCTTCTGAACCTGCAATGCTTTCATTCTGCTCTGGAGTTTTACTTCCAGGCTCTTTGTCATCAAATTTGACATGCATAGACTCTTCAACACACAGTGTTTCTAAGTTATACAGTCTGTATGCCTTAGACCTCTCAGAGTAACCTAGAAAGATCCCTTTTTGTGCCTTTGCATCAAATTTCTTCAGATAGACTTTATTGTTCAAGATGTAACATGTACATCTAAACTAATGAAAATAAGAAATGTTAGGTTTCCTGCCTTTAAAGAGTTCATAAGCTGTTTTATTCAGTATGGGTCTAATATAGATCCTGTTCTGAACATAACATGATGTGTTTACTGCTTCTGCCCAAAAATGTTTTGCCAGATTGTTTTCGTGAATCATGGTTCTTGCCATTTCTTGTAGGGTCATATTCTTTCTCTCTACAACCCCATTTTGCTGTGGAGTTCTAGGAGAAGTGAATTCATGGATAATTCCAAATTTTTCACAAAATATTTCAAATGGCTCATTTTCAAATTCTCCCCTATGATCACTTCTGACTTTTAGGATTTTTAGTTCCTTTTCAGATTGGACTTGAATGCAGAATTTTGTAAACACATCATATGAATCATCTTTAGATTTGAGAAACTTAACCCAGCTCCATCTACTGCAATCATCAACTATAACCAATCCATATTTACTTCCATATAGGGATGCAGTACTAACTGGTCCAAATAAATCAATATGGAGTAGTTCCAAGGGTCTGGAGGTAGAAACAATGTCTTTTAATTTGAAAGAAGTTTTAACAATTTTTCCCTTCTGACATGCACCACACAGTGCATCTGAATGATAATCAATGTCTGGTAAGCCTCTGACAAGTTGTAACTTGCTAAGTTTAGAGATTAACCTCCAGTTAGCATGTCCCAACCTTCTGTGCCACAACCATTTCTTATCACTCATTGACAGAAGGCAAAATACCTTCTGATCAGTCAGTTCTGAAAAATTTATCTTGTAAACATTGTTCTTTCTCTTTCCCTTAAAAACTACAGATTGATCATCTTTGTTGATCACTGTGCAGTTGTTCTTATTAAACAAGACGTCATAACCATTATCACAAAATTGACTTATGCTAAGTAGGTTATGCCTTAGTCCATCTACAAACCACACATTATTGATTGAGACTGAGGAATTACCAATTGTTCCAGTACCAATGATTTTTCCAGTTTGGTTTCCTCCAAATCCCACAGTTCCTCCCTCTTTCATGGTCAGGGTTAGGAACATAGACTTTTCTCCTGTCATATGTCGCGAGCAGCCACTGTCCAGATACCAGGACTTCTGCTTTTCGTTTCCTTTTAGACATACCTGCAACATCAACAATTTCTGTCTTAGGTACCCATATTTTCATGGGTCCTCTTGGGTTAGTCCTAGGAGTTCTGAGTCTCATTTGTGTTTTCTGTTTGAAATTGTCTTGTTCTTTCTTCTTCCAGACTCTAGGTTCAGAACCTTTAGTCTTAGAGTGTGACTTAACACAGACAGCTTCCTTCCTCTGAAATCTAGACTTTTGAGTTTCAGACTCTGTTTTCTTCAGAACCGGTTTATTAGGTTCTGATCTCTTCAGAATCTGTAACGTTGGAGCTTTTGATTTAGAGTCATTCGTTACCTTTGTCTTTTGATTCTCAGATTTTGACTTAGTCATTACCTTTGAATTCAAAGATTTAGGTTCTGAATGAGAAGTTTTTCCAGACTCAGACACAAAGTGAGTTTTCAGTCCTTCCTTGATGTTATCAGAACAAGGTTTCAGAATTACTTCACTAGAGTTTCCTCTAGTGAAACCAATTCCTTTTTTGTTGTTCTGATTTATGCTATAAATCAAAGATGCAACTTTGGTTCTATCAATTCCTGTGTTAATAAACTCTTGAAGAGCAGCATCCTGCTCAGATAAAGGTTTATTATTACCTTTCTTAGTCATCGTTTTTAAATCATTATTTTCTTGTTGTAAAGCATCCATTTCCATCTTAGTTGATTCATGGAGTTTTAGCAGCTTAATGTATCGTTGCTTAACTCTCCTCAACTCAGTGGATTGGTTTTCATAATGACCAAGAAGTTCCTTGAGAGAATCAATCAATTCAGATCTAGTGAGTTTAGAATATACCTCTATTTCAGTTTCAGAGTCTGTACTTGACTCAGCATCAGATGAATCTTGTTCATTTTCAGCAGTAGCTACCAAAGCCAGAGCTATTTTTGCTTCATCTTCAGCATCATCTTTGTCAGACTCAGACTCATTATCCAGATCTTCCCAAGTTGCCATCAAACTGTTCTTGAATTGTTTCTTGAATTTGTTGGATTTGAAGATTTGCTTCTTTGATTTTTCTTTCTGTAGGTCTGGACATTCAACAATGAAGTGTCCAATCTTTTTGCAGTTAAAGCAACCTTTCTGATCTTCTTTTCTAGAGTTTTTGTGACTACTGCCTCTGCTCATGAACTTCTCGTTCTTCTTAGCAAGATATTGTAGCCTGTTAGTGAGTATAGCCATCTCCTGAACAATCTAAGGATCTTCATCAGAATCTTCAGATGTAGATTCTTCTTCAGATTCTAATGCCTTCAGAGCCTTACTAGACTTGCCTCTAGATTTCAGTGCAATGGACTTAGGCTTCTTGACAGGTTCATGCTCATTAAGACCTATCTCATGACACTTTAAAGAGCTTATAAGATCTTCAACACTCAAGGTGTTTAAATCTTTAGCTTCTTCAATGGCTGTCACTTTTGGTCTCCACTTTGCAGGTAAACTTCTCAGAATCTTGTTCACATGATCAGACGCTACGTAGCTTTTCTTCAGAATCTGAAGTCCAGAAACAAGAGTCTGAAACCTTGAGTACATGGTCTCAATGTTTTCATCCTCCTTCATTCTGAACAAATCGTACTGATGAACAAGCATAGTAGCCTTAGCTTCTCTGACTTTCTTGTTACCCTCATAAAGTGAGCACAATGAGGTGAACATAGCCTTTGCTGTTGATTTGTCACTCATCTTTAAGTACTCTTTATGAGGCAAGGCAGCCACAAGAATGCCTCTGATCGTATGATGTTTCTTATAAAGCTTTTTCTGCTCAGCAGTGTGTGTAACGCCCTCTTTATTATTTAATTATTTTATTAGAGAATATAGTATATTATTATATATTATATGATTTTTGGTGATTATGCGACGTATTTATGATGTTGTGACGTGATGATTATTTTATTGTTTAATAAAATAAGATATGTGGTGTTTATATATATTTATATGAAAAATAAAGATTTGTTAGTAAAATATATAATTTTTAGAGATGGGGTTATATTTATAAATAGGAAGAGTTGTGAGGGTTGAGATAGAATAAGATAAGTTGGGAAGCGGTATTTAAGGAAATTAGGTCAAGAGAAGTCAGTATACGCGTATCAGACTTTTGGAAAAGTGAGAGAAATAGTTGAAGAGAAGAGGTGAAGCTAGGCTGCGATTTCTGCAATTTTTCCAGGTAAGGGTGAGCCTAACTTCAGTAGTATTAACTGTAAATCATCTGTTTACGATTAGCTAAGGAATTGGGAGAAAATTGGAGAGAATTTCATGAATTAGGGTTATGATGAATTTGATGGAATTGACGTGAGATTGTTGTGAATTGCTGTAGAAACGTGTTACAGAACCTAGATTATTCCCTAGGATAACAATGTTGAAGAATTAGAGGCTTAGCATGAGAGATTTGAGATGAATTGGTGAGAATTGGAGCAAACCCGTAGTGGTTCTGACATCGCTTGCCTGTGGCGAGTGACTACTCGCCGTGGCGAGTGACTACTCGCCGTGGCGAGTAAACCTTTATCGCTCGCGAGGCGAGCAGCATAGCTCGCCGTGGCGAGCATGACCCTTGAACCTTGAGCTTTTGCCAAACTGTAGATGGTTTTGAGTGCGTTATTATTTATAGGATTGACCTGTGAAGTTGTTAGGACCAAATTGGACTTGGGGAACCTTAAAACGGAGATTTTAGGCGAAAATGTCAAAAAGGCCGAGGGCACCCAGTTTTTCTCGCCTGTAGCTCGCCCCCAACTCGCCTTTGGCGAGCAACTTTTGAGAATACTCGCCTTCAACGAGCAGATTACTCGCCGTGGCGAGTTAGTGTGATTCTTGGTTGTTATTTCTTTCGCGATATGTTTCGCATGGGACTTTGAGAGTAGACCCTTGGGGAGTGTTAGATATGTTTTATGACCTGAGATTGAGTCTGTAACGATGATTAATGATGTTTCTCTTATGTTGGTGATAATGCGATGTATTGTTTACATTTAAATGATGAATAAGCATGATGTTAAGTGATGTTGATGATGTTTATGTGCCGTTGAATATGTGTTAAATGAGTTGAACTTCTGCCATGTATTTATCATAATTGCATGTGTCTGCTTTGAGTTGTTAACGATGTTTGAGAAGTTGTGTCAACTTGTTTAAGATGTAAAGAGTCGAGTCCATGCATTTGCATAATTATAAGACGGTGGAGCTTTTGCTCAAAGCGACGGTGGAGCATTTGCTCAAAGCGACGGTGAAGCATATTAATGCTTATATATGGTACCATATGCATGATGTCAAGACGTAAGGGTTGCATTTTATCGAGTCAAATTGTTGACATATTATGAGACGATGTTTTAAGACGATGATTTGCTATTTTTGAGATGTTCATGACGATGATGTTATACTTGTATTTTAATATGTGATGTATGTGATGAGTTTATGTTGTTAATCATAAATGTTGAATTATATGTTAATATTTCTGTTGTGAATCTCACCCCTTCTGTTGGAATTGCCGCCTTGTGGGCAAGTGCAGGTAACCAAGCTTAGGTGTGCCGATGTGAGGAGTCCTGTGTGATGTCGTAGGATTGCTCTGATACGTAACGGGATGGGGTCTTTTTATGAGTCTATTCCTTTATGTATCTTATTGAACTACTTTATGACTTAAAGTATATTGATGAATTTTGAGACTCTTATGAGGCCTAGGGCCAAGACCTTTTTGAAGGATTTGATTTATGATTTCCGCTGCTGTGATTGAATATTTTGCGAAGGATAAACTAATATTTATTTTGTTTAAAGATTTTGATGTTGAGAATGTGACACTCCTTTGTGATGTACTCTGATATGTGCATTTATTTAATGAAATTTTTATGTCGGGAAATTGGGGTGTTACAATTGGTATCAGAGCAGGTCGGTCCGTTCGGCCAAATAGAGAGTCGAGTGACGTTGTCTTAGAGTTAGAATACTATAGTTGTATTATTCTAACTTATGTTTGCTTTGTAGAGAACTAAGATGGCTGGTAGAAATGATGCTGCTCTTGCTGCTGCCTTGGAAGCAATGGCTAATGCTGTGGGTAATCAGAACAATGCTGGTGGAAACGACGGGACAAGGATGCTAGAGACTTTTCTGAGGAATCACCCGCCTACCTTCAAAGGGCGATATGATCCCGACGGGGCTCAGACATGGCTCAAGGAAGTTGAGAGGATCTTCAGAGTCATGCAGTGTGAAGATGCTCAGAAGGTGCGTTTTGGTACGCACATGCTAGCTGAGGAGGCTGATGATTGGTGGATTAATCTTCTACCCATTCTGGAACAAGACGGAGCTGAGGTTACATGGGCTATATTCAAGAGGGAATTCCTTGATAGATACTTTCCAGAAGATGTTCGTGGAAAGAAAGAGATCGAGTTCCTGGAGCTTAAGCATGGTAACATGTCGATGACCGAGTATGTGGCAAAGTTTGTGGAGTTGGCTAAATTTTATCCACACTATACCCCCGAGACTGCTGAATTTTCAAAGTGCATCAAGTTTGAGAACGGTTTACGTGCGGATATCAAGAGAGCTATTGGTTACCAAAAGATTCGTAACTTTTCTGAGTTGGTGAGCAGTTGTAGAATCTATGAGGAGGATACCAACACTCACTACAAGGTAGTGAATGATAGGAAAACTAAGGGCCAGCAGAGCCGTCCTAAACCTTATGATGCCCCAAGAGATAAGGGAAAGCAAAGAGTTAATGATGAGATAAGACCTCAGAAGAAGAATGCTCCTGCTGAGATTACTTGTTTTACTTGTGGTGAGAAAGGCCACAAGAGTAATGTGTGTACTGCTGATGTGAAGAGATGCTGTCGTTGTGGTCAGAAAGGGCATACTACTAATGACTGCAAGTTTGATGATGTCGTGTGCTTTAATTGTAACGAGCAAGGACATATTGGTTCGCAATGCAAGCAACCAAAGAAGACTAAGACTACTGGAAGGGTATTCGCGTTGACTGGCACCTAGACTGAGAATGATGATCGTTTGATCAAAGGTACTTGTTATATTAATGATCAATCTTTAGTCGCTATTATTGATACTGGTGCTACGCATTGTTTTATTGCTCTTGATTGTGCTGCTAAGTTAAATCTTGTTGTATCTGATATGAACGGGGAGATGGTTGTCGAAACTCCAGCTAAGGGTTCGGTGACTACTTCCCTTGTGTGTTTGAGATGTCCTGTGTCTATGTTTGGTCGTGACTTTGAGATTGATTTAGTTTGTCTGCCGTTAGTTGGGATAGATGTGATTTTGGGGATGAATTGGTTAGAATACAACCATGTGTTTATTAATTGTTTTAGCAAGACGGTACATTTTTCTTCTGCTGAAGAGGAAAGTGGTGCAGAGTTCTTATCTACTAAGCAGCTGAAGCAACTGGAACGAGATGGTATATTGATGTTTTCCTTGATGGCTTCCTTATCTATTGAGAATCAGGCGGTGATCGATAAGCTACAAGTGGTATGCGTCTTTCCTGAAGTTTTCCCAGATGAAATTCCTAACGTGCCTCCAAAGAGGGAAGTTGAGTTTTCTATTGATCTTGTCCCTGGAGCGAAGCCGGTGTCGATGGCACCTTATCGTATGTCGGCTTCCGAATTAGCTGAGTTGAAGAAACAGTTGGAGGATTTGCTTGACAAGAAATTTGTTAGACCAAGTGTTTCACCTTGGGGAGCGCCAGTTTTGCTAGTAAAGAAGAAAGATGGTAGTATGAGGCTATGTATTGATTATCGACAGTTGAACAAGGTAACTATCAAGAATAGGTATCCACTTCCGAGGATTGATGATCTGATGGATCAGTTAGTGGGTGCCCGCGTGTTTAGCAAGATTGATTTGAGGTCAGGTTATCACCAGATTAAAGTAAAAGATGAAGATATGCAGAAGACAGCTTTCAGAACGCGTTATGGTCACTATGATTACAAGGTTATGCCTTTTGGAGTTACCAATTCCCCTGGAGTGTTTATGGAGTATATGAATCGCATCTTCCATGCATTTTTGGATCGGTTTGTAGTTGTGTTTATTGACGATATTTTGATTTACTCCAAGACTGAAGAAGAACATGCTGATCATTTGAAGATTGTCTTGCAAGTGTTGAAGGAGAAGAAACTTTATGCCAAATTGTCTAAGTGTGAGTTCTGGCTAAAGGAAGTAAGTTTTCTTGGCCATGTTATTTCTGGTGATGGTATTGTAGTTGACCCGTCTAAAGTTGAAGCGGTATCGCAATGGGAGACTCCTAAGTCGGTTACAGAAATTAGAAGCTTTTTGGGGTTAGCAGGTTATTATCGAAGATTTATAGAAGGATTTTCCAAGTTAGCTCTTCCGTTAACGCAGTTGACGTGTAAAGGTAAAGATTTTGTATGGGATGTTTAGTGTGAGAATAGTTTTAATGAATTGAAGAAGCGTTTGACGACGGCTTCAGTTTTGATTTTGCCGAAGTCCGATGAACCATTTGTGGTATATTGTGATGCGTCCAAGTTGGGTTTAGGTGGTGTGCTTATGCAAGATGGTAAAGTGGTAGCTTATGCTTCAAGACAGTTGAGAGTTCATGAGAAGAATTACCTGACGCATGATTTAGAATTGGCGGCTGTAGTCTTTGTATTGAAAATATGGAGACATTACTTGTATGGTTCGAGGTTTGAAGTGTTTAGTGATCACAAGAGCTTGAAGTATTTGTTTGATCAGAAGGAATTGAATATGAGACAGCGAAGGTGGCTTGAGCTATTGAAAGATTATGACTTTGGTTTGAATTACCATCCGGGCAAAGCTAATGTGGTTGCAGATGCCTTAAGTAGGAAGACTTTGCATATGTCTTCTTTGATGGCGAAAGAATTCGAATTGTTGGAACAGTTTAGAGATTTGAGCTTAGTTTGTGAAAGGACACCTCAGAGTGTAAAGTTGGGAATGTTGAGAATTGATAGTGTTTTCTTGAAGAGTATTAAAGAGGCGCAGAAAGAAGATGTTAAGTTTGTAGACTTATTGGTTGCTAGTAATCAGACTGAAGATAGTGACTTTAAAGTCGATGACCAAGGAGTGCTAAGATTTCGATGTAGAATTTGCATCCCTGACAATGATGAGATGAAGAAGATGATTCTTGAAGAGAGTCACAGAAGTAGCTTGAGTATTCATCCGGGAGCTACGAAGATGTACCATGATTTAAAGAAGTTGTTTTGGTGGTCCGGATTGAAACGTGACGTGGCACAGTTTGTGTATTCCTGTTTAGTTTGTCAGAAATCGAAGGTTGAGCATCAGAAACCTGCTGGATTGATGACACCCTTGGATGTACCAGAGTGGAAATGGGATAGTATATCCATGGACTTTGTGACGAGCTTGCCGAATACCCCTAGAGGAAACGACGCAATTTGGGTGATTGTTGATAGATTGACGAAGTCGGCTCATTTTATCCCGATTAATATTACTTTTCCTGTAGCTCAGTTGGCAGAGATTTATATCCGAGACATAGTGAAGCTGCATGGTGTTCCTTCGAGCATCGTATCAGATAGAGATCCAAGATTTACTTCTAGATTTTGGAAGAGTTTGCAAGAGGATTTAGGTTCTCAGTTGAGGTTGAGTTCGGCTTATCATCCGCAGACAGATGGTCAGTCGGAGAGGACGATTCAGTCGTTGGAAGATTTGTTGAGAGTATGTGTTGTAATGCCCATTCTGATTATTTAATTATTTGATTTATTTGAGAAGTTGTTATATATTTATTAATATATTATGCGATGTTAAGTAAAGATTTAAGATGTTTTTATGCGACGTGGTGACTTATTTTATTGTTTAATAAAATAAGATTTGAAAATAAAATAAAATATTTAGTTGTGGGTTAGTTTTGGATTTTAGAGAGTTATGTGGGAGAAAGAGTAAATAAGATAAGATTTGTTGGGAGTATATAAAGGGAAACCTAGGTTAGAAACACGTACGCGTATCAGAATTTGGAAAAAGAGAGGAACGGCTGTGTGAAGGAGAAGAGTTCTAGAGCTGCGATTTTCTGCTTTGATCAGGTAAGGGTGAGCCTAGCTTATGATTATATTATTCTGTAATTCATCTAATCAAGATTAAGCAATCATAGGGCTGTTTTGAGAGAATTGAATTTAGGTTAAAAGTGAAGAAAAACCATGAATTAAGCTATGAAACTGTAGAACAGAAGTGTAGGATGAGTGCAGAACGTAGATTAACCATAATGATGATGTTTCTGAGAGTTTAGATGATTTAGATGTTGAATTTGGGACTTTTTGGGTGATTTTTCGTAGAACCCGTAGCAGTCTGTTCATCGCTCGCCTGAGGCGAGCCATGCAACTCGCCGTGGCGAGTAGACCTAGTTTACTCGCGAGGCGAGCAACCCAGCTCGCCATAGCGAGCAGTACCCTAGAGCTCGCGAGGCGAGTACTCCAACTCGCCATAGCGAGCAGGACCTTAGTACTCGCGAGGCGAGCTATCCCACTCGCCATAGCGAGTTAAGTCAGAACCCAGAACTGCGTACTGTTTGCAAACTGTTTCGCATAGAACCTCGAGAGATGACCCTTGGGTAGCTTCTGGGACCTTTAATGATGTTTATTATAATCTGTAATGATGATATACGATGATTGAGATGGTTTGTGATGATTTTATGATGCTTATATGTGATATATGAATTGAATAAGTGATGAATGCTTGAATTACATGCGATGTTTGCCATATTAATGTTATACTTATGAAGTACTTGTTGCCATGTTGCTGTCTATGTGTGTATAGTTGCTGCATGTGTCAGTCCTTGATGAATAAGATGTTCTGCGACGTTTAAGATGTTAACTTGTTTAAGTTAAAAGTGTTGAGTCTCATGCATACTCATTCTATGATGGGGGCTCATGCCCTGGAGTTTTTACTCACCAGCGACGAGGGCTTATGCCCTGGAGCTTTGCTCACCAGCGACGAAGGCTTATGCCTTGGAGTATATTTATGCTCATAGCGACGAGGGCTCATGCCCTGGATTGGTACCACATGCATATAAGACGTAGGGTTGCATAGTCAAGTGATGTTGTCGGGTCGTGTCGTCTAAGATGTTTACTAAGATGTTTATGATGTTGATTATGATGCTGCTAAATGATGTATTGTTTATGCTGATGTGCTAAATGCTAGATGTTTTATATGTGATATGAAGAATTATGTTTGGTTGTTGAATTGTGATTATTTAATTACATGTTTAATATAATTATTTGTGAATCTCACCCCTTCTGCTGGAATTGCCGCCTCGTGGGCAAGTGCAGGTAACCAAGATTAGGTGCAGACGTGTGAGGATTTCTGCAGTCGAGTCTAGGTGCTCTGATACGTAACGGGATGGGGAAACTTTGCTTATATTTTCTCTGTTCCTTGCGTATTATGCTTTTGATTTGATTATGTTATTTTACATGCTTATGTTTAACTTGAAGACTTTGATAATAAGATGATGATGAGGCCTGCGTGCCAAAGACCTTTGAGATGTTTATTTTATATGATTATTCCGCTGCGAGATTTCATGAAAATTTAATGATTATTTATTCATTAACATGAGATGTTTTAGAAATGTGATGCCCTGTTTATGTGCTTACTCTGATGCATGCTATTCTTTTTAAAGAAATTTTTATGTTGGGAAAACGGGGTGTTACAATTGGTATCAGAGCAGGTCGGTCCGTCCGGCCAAGTAGAGAGTCGAGTGACGCTGTCTTAGAGTTAGAATAGTATTATTGTATTATTCTAACTTACGTTTGTTTTGCATAGGATTAAGATGGCTGGAAGAAACGACGCTGCGATTGCTGCTGCCTTGGAAGCTGTTGCTCAAGCTGTGGGACAGCAACCAAATGCGAATGCTGGTGCTGGTGCAGAGGTCCGTATGCTGGAGACCTTCTTGAGAAACCATCCTCCTACCTTCAAGGGGAGATATGACCCGGATGGAGCCCAGACGTGGCTCAAAGAGATTGAGAGAGTATTCAGAGTAATGCAGTGCACAGAGGTGCAGAAGGTGCGTTTCGGTACGCACATGCTGGCTGAGGAGGCGGACGATTGGTGGATTAGTCTTCTACCTACCTTGGAGCAGGACGGTGCTGAGGTGACCTGGGCAGTTTTTAAGAGAGAGTTCCTCAACAGATATTTTCCTGAGGATGTTCGAGGCAAGAAAGAGATTGAGTTCCTGGAGCTAAAGCAAGGGAACATGTCTGTGACTGAATATGCTGCAAAATTTGTGGAGCTAGCTAAGTTTTATCCACACTACTCTGCTGAGACCGCCGAATTTTCTAAGTGTATTAAGTTCGAGAACGGACTGAGAGCTGATATCAAGAGGGCTATAGGGTATCAGAAGATCAGAAACTTTTCTGAGTTAGTGAGCAGCTGCAGGATTTACGAGGAGGACACGAAGGCTCATTACAAGGTGGTTAATGAGAGGAAAGGAAAGGGGCAGCAAAGTCGTCCTAAGCCCTACAGTGCCCCTGCAGATAAGGGCAAACAGCGAGTTAATGATGAGAGGAGACCTGTGAGGAAAGATGCTCCTGCTGAGGTTGTCTGCTATACTTGTGGCGTGAAAGGCCATAAGAGTAATGCTTGTCCTGGAGAGGTGAAGAGGTGTTTCCGTTGTGGCAAGAAGGGTCACACTACTGCTGATTGCAAACATGGTGATGTTGTATGTTTTAACTGCGGCGATGAGGGTCACATTGGTTCGCAATGCACTAAGCCTAAGAAGGCTCAGACTTCTGGGAGAGTTTTTGCTTTGACTGGTACGCAGACGGAGAGCGAGGATCGCTTGATCAGAGGTACTTGTTATTTTGATAGTATACCTTTAGTTGCTATTATTGATACTGGTGCCACACATTGTTTTGTTGCTCTTGATTGTGCTGCTAAGTTGAATCTTGTTGTATCTGATATGAATGGGGAGATGGTTGTCGAAACTCCAGCTAAGGGTTCGGTGACTACTTCCCTTGTGTGTTTAAGATGTCCTGTGTCTATGTTTGGTCGTGATTTTGAGATTGATTTAGTGTGTCTACCGTTGGTTGGGATGGATGTGATCTTGGGGATGAATTGGTTAGAGTACAACCATGTTTTGATTAATTGTTTTAGCAAGACGGTGCATTTTTCTTCTCCCGAGGAAGAGAGTGGCGCAGAGTTCCTATCCACTAAACAGTTGAAGCAGCTGGAACGCGATGGGATTATGATGTTTTCTCTGATGGCGTCCTTATCTATTGAGAATCAGGCGGTGATTGATAAGCTACATGTAGTATGTGATTTTCCTGAAGTTTTCCCAGATGAGATTCCTGATGTGCCTCCAGAAAGAGAAGTTGAATTTTCGATTGATCTTATTCCTGGAACGAAGCCTGTGTCTATGACGCCTTATCGTATGTCAGCTTCTGAGTTGGCTGAGCTGAAGAAACAGTTAGAGGATTTGCTTGATAAGAAGTTCGTGAGACCAAGTGTTTCACCGTGGGGAGCCCCAGTGTTGTTAGTCAAGAAGAAAGATGGAAGTATGAGGTTGTGCATCGACTATCGTCAGTTGAATAAAGTAACGATAAAGAATAGGTATCCACTTCCGAGAATTGACGACTTGATGGATCAGTTGGTGGGTGCTTGTGTATTCAGCAAGATAGATTTGAGATCGGGTTACCATCAGATTAAAGTGAAAGATGAGGATATGCAGAAGACGGCATTTAGGACGCGTTATGGACATTATGAGTATACAGTGATGCCTTTCGGTGTTACTAACGCACCTGGCGTATTTATGGAGTATATGAATAGAATATTCCATGCTTACTTGGATCGTTTTGTTGTGGTGTTCATTGATGATATTCTGGTTTATTCTAAGACTGAAGAAGAGCATGCTGAGCATTTGAAGATCGTCTTGCAAGTGTTGAAAGAGAAGAAGCTTTTTGCTAAGTTGTCTAAGTGTGAGTTCTGGTTGAAGGAAGTAAGTTTTCTTGGTCATGTTATTTCTGGCGATGGCATTGCGGTTGATCCGTCTAAAGTTGAAGCGGTTTCGCAATGGGAGACTCCGAAGTCGGTTACTGAGATTAGAAGCTTTTTGGGTCTGGCTGGTTATTATCGAAGATTTATAGAAGGATTTTCTAAGTTGGCTCTTCCGTTAACGCAGTTGACGTGTAAAGGTAAATCTTTTGTGTGGGATGTGCATTGTGAGAACAGTTTTAATGAATTGAAGAAGCGCTTGACGACGGCTCCAGTTTTGATTTTGCCGAAGCCCGATGAACCTTTTGTGGTATATTGTGATGCGTCCAAGTTGGGTTTAGGTGGTGTACTTATGCAAGATGGTAAAGTGGTAGCTTATGCTTCAAGGCAATTGAGAATTCATGAGAAGAATTATCCGACGCATGACTTGGAGTTGGCAGCTGTGGTCTTTGTATTGAAAATATGGAGACATTACTTGTATGGTTCGAGGTTTGAGGTGTTTAGTGATCACAAGAGTTTGAAGTACTTATTTGACCAGAAGGAATTGAATATGAGGCAGCGAAGGTGGCTTGAATTGTTAAAGGATTATGACTTTGGTTTGAATTATCATCCGGGCAAAGCTAATGTGGTTGCGGATGCTTTGAGCAGGAAGACTTTGCATATGTCTGCCATGATGGTGAAGGAATTCGAGTTGTTGGAACAGTTCAGAGATTTGAGTTTGGTTTGTGAAAGAACGCCTCAAAGTGTAAAGCTAGGACTGTTGAAGATTGATAATGAGTTCTTGAAAAGTATCAAAGAGGCGCAGAAAGAAGATGTTAAGTTTGTGGACTTGTTGGTTGCTAGTAATCAGGCGGAGGATAGTGACTTTAAAGTGGATGATCAAGGAGTGTTGAGATTCCGAGGTAGAATTTGCATTCCTGATAGTGAGGAAATGAAGAAGATGATCCTTGAAGAGAGTCATAGAAGTAGCTTGAGTATTCATCCGGGAGCTACGAAGATGTATCATGATTTAAAGAAACTGTTTTGGTGGTCTGGTTTGAAACGTGACGTGGCACAGTTTGTTTATTCTTGTTTGGTTTGTCAGAAATCGAAGGTTGAGCATCAGAAACCTGCTGGTATGATGGTACCTTTAGATGTGCCAGAGTGGAAATGGGATAGTATATCCATGGATTTTGTGACGAGCTTGCCGAATACTCCTAAAGGGAATGACGCTATTTGGGTGATTGTCGATAGATTGACGAAGTCGGCTCATTTTCTACCGATTAATATTACTTTTCCTGTTGCTCAGTTGGCAGAGATTTATGTCAAGGAGATCGTGAGGTTGCATGGTGTTCCTTCGAGCATCGTATCAGATAGAGACCCGAGGTTTACTTCTAGGTTTTGGAAGAGTTTGCAAGAGGCGTTGGGTTCTCAGTTGAGGTTGAGTTCGGCTTATCATCCGCAAACAGATGGTCAGTCGGAAAGGACGATTCAGTCGTTGGAAGATTTGTTGAGAGTGTGTGTACTTGAGCAAGGAGGAACCTGGGATAGTCATCTTCCGTTGATAGAGTTCACGTACAACAACAGTTATCATTCGAGTATTGGGATGGCACCCTTTGAGGCTTTGTATGGTCGGAGATGTAGAACTCCGTTGTGTTGGTTTGAGTCAGGCGAGAATGTGATGTTAGGACCGGAGATTGTTCAACAGACTACTGAGAAAGTAAGAATGATCCAAGAGAAGATGAAAGCGTCGCAGAGTCGACAAAAGAGTTACCATGATAAGCGAAGGAAGGACCTTGAGTTCCAAGAGGGAGATCATGTATTCCTGAGAGTGACTCCTATGACCGGTGTTGGCCGTGCATTGAAGTCAAAGAAGTTAACCCCGAAGTTTATTGGTCCGTATCAGATTTCAGAGAGGATTGGGGCGGTGGCCTATCGTATTGGATTGCCACCACATTTATCGAATTTGCACGATGTGTTCCATGTGTCGCAACTGAGGAAGTATGTTCCGGATCCGTCTCATGTGATCCAGAGCGATGATGTGCAAGTTAGGGACAACCTTACGGTTGAGACCTTACCAGTGAGGATTGATGACAGAAAGACGAAGACGCTGAGGGGCAAGGAGATACCTCTCGTGAGAGTCGTTTGGTCGGGAGCGACTGGCGAAAGCTTGACGTGGGAATTGGAGAGTAAGATGCTAGAGTCGTACCCTGAGTTGTTTGCTTGAGGTAATTTTCGAGGACGAAAATCTTTTAAGTTGGGGAGAGTTGTAATGCCCATTCTGATTATTTAATTATTTGATTTATTTGAGAAGTTGTTATATATTTATTAATATATTATGCGATGTTAAGTAAAGATTTAAGATGTTTTTATGCGACGTGGTGACTTATTTTATTGTTTAATAAAATAAGATTTGAAAATAAAATAAAATATTTAGTTGTGGGTTAGTTTTGGATTTTAGAGAGTTATGTGGGAGAAAGAGTAAATAAGATAAGATTTGCTGGGAGTATATAAAGGGAAACCTAGGTTAGAAACACGTACGCGTATCAGAATTTGGAAAAAGAGAGGAACGGCTGTGTGAAGGAGAAGAGTTCTAGAGCTGCGATTTTCTGCTTTGATCAGGTAAGGGTGAGCCTAGCTTATGATTATATTATTCTGTAATTCATCTAATCAAGATTAAGCAATCATAGGGCTGTTTTGAGAGAATTGAATTTAGGTTAAAAGTGAAGAAAAACCATGAATTAAGCTATGAAACTGTAGAACAGAAGTGTAGGATGAGTGCAGAACGTAGATTAACCATAATGATGATGTTTCTGAGAGTTTAGATGATTTAGATGTTGAATTTGGGACTTTTTGGGTGATTTTTCGTAGAACCCGTAGCAGTCTGTTCATCGCTCGCCTGAGGCGAGCCATGCAACTCGCCGTGGCGAGTAGACCTAGTTTACTCGCGAGGCGAGCAACCCAGCTCGCCATAGCGAGCAGTACCCTAGAGCTCGCGAGGCGAGTACTCCAACTCGCCATAGCGAGCAGGACCTTAGTACTCGCGAGGCGAGCTATCCCACTCGCCATAGCGAGTTAAGTCAGAACCCAGAACTGCGTACTGTTTGCAAACTGTTTCGCATAGAACCTCGAGAGATGACCCTTGGGTAGCTTCTGGGACCTTTAATGATGTTTATTATAATCTGTAATGATTATATACGATGATTGAGATGGTTTGTGATGATTTTATGATGCTTATATGTGATATATGAATTGAATAAGTGATGAATGCTTGAATTACATGCGATGTTTGCCATATTAATGTTATACTTATGAAGTACTTGTTGCCATGTTGCTGTCTATGTGTGTATAGTTGCTGCATGTGTCAGTCCTTGATGAATAAGATGTTCTGCGACGTTTAAGATGTTAACTTGTTTAAGTTAAAAGTGTTGAGTCTCATGCATACTCATTCTATGATGGGGGCTCATGCCCTGGAGTTTTTACTCACCAGCGACGAGGGCTTATGCCCTGGAGCTTTGCTCACCAGCGACGAAGGCTTATGCCTTGGAGTATATTTATGCTCATAGCGACGAGGGCTCATGCCCTGGATTGGTACCACATGCATATAAGACGTAGGGTTGCATAGTCAAGTGATGTTGTCGGGTCGTGTCGTCTAAGATGTTTACTAAGATGTTTATGATGTTGATTATGATGCTGCTAAATGATGTATTGTTTATGCTGATGTGCTAAATGCTAGATGTTTTATATGTGATATGAAGAATTATGTTTGGTTGTTGAATTGTGATTATTTAATTACATGTTTAATATAATTATTTGTGAATCTCACCCCTTCTGCTGGAATTGCCGCCTCGTGGGCAAGTGCAGGTAACCAAGATTAGGTGCAGACGTGTGAGGATTTCTGCAGTCGAGTCTAGGTGCTCTGATACGTAACGGGATGGGGAAACTTTGCTTATATTTTCTCTGTTCCTTGCGTATTATGCTTTTGATTTGATTATGTTATTTTACATGCTTATGTTTAACTTGAAGACTTTGATAATAAGATGATGATGAGGCCTGCGTGCCAAAGACCTTTGAGATGTTTATTTTATATGATTATTCCGCTGCGAGATTTCATGAAAATTTAATGATTATTTATTCATTAACATGAGATGTTTTAGAAATGTGATGCCCTGTTTATGTGCTTACTCTGATGCATGCTATTCTTTTTAAAGAAATTTTTATGTTGGGAAAACGGGGTGTTACATGTGTACTTGAGCAAGGAGGGACTTGGGATAGTCATCTTCCGTTGATAGAGTTCACGTACAACAACAGTTACCATTCGAGTATTGGAATGGCACCTTTTGAGGCTTTGTATGGTCGAAGGTGCAGAACTCCGTTGTGTTGGTTTGAATCAGGTGAAAACGTGGTGTTAGGACCGGAGATTGTTCAGTAAACTACTGAGAAAGTTAAGATGATTCAAGAGAAGATGAAAGCGTCGCAGAGTCGACAAAAGAGTTATCATGACAAGCGTAGGAAGGACCTTGAGTTCCAAGAGGGAGATCATGTATTCCTAAGAGTTACTCCTATGACCGGTGTAGGTCGTGCCTTGAAGTCAAAGAAGTTGTGTAACGCCCTAATTTCTAATTTGTTATTTTTAGTTGTTTTGCATAATTTATTTGAATTTATAAATAAATATGTGATATGTGGTGTGTTATTTGATTTATATTCATTTATATGAAAATTGGTTATTATTGCATTGTTTTATGAAAATAGAAGAAATAATATTTATTTTAGAAAAAGGGGACTTATTAAGAGTTAATAGAGTTAAGGAGGGGTTAAGGAGAAATTAATAGAAATTAGTGAGGGAGTTAAGAGTGAAGAGAGAGGTTATGTTTTGGTTGGTAAGGAAATAGGAAGAAGTCAGACAAAAAGAAACATTTTGTACGTATCAGTAAAACAAGAAAAATAAGCTTTTTGGGAGAAAGAGAGAAGAAGCCAAGGGAAGAACTAGGAAGAGGGAATCCATCCAATTGCTGTAGGAATTTGCTGAATTAAGGTAAGGGTGGGTTTATTTTTCAATTGCTAATGTATATGTATATGATTTCATGAAATGAATTGAAAATGGTGGTTGGTTGGATTAGGTTTAAGAATTATAAAAATGCCATTGTTGATGAATTATGTATGACTGATGGGTTGGGGGGTTGGTTACATAAGGGGAAAGTGTTAGCACCCCTTATGTTCGTAGTACTCTATGAGAACCTTTCGACTTTATTTCTTTTTCGTGCTATAACTTACTTAAAAAAAATTTAGAAGGAAGAATTGTGATTGGAAGAAGATGGAGTTTGATTAATTAAAAGAACCTCTCACCTCGTAGTTCAGGTAAAAATTTCGTTTGATTTGTTTTGTATTTTTTAATTTTTTTTTTTTGAAAAAAGTTTTAAAGTAAAAAGCCAAGTGGCAAAATGGAATTGGTTTGTATTTTTTATTTTGAAGAAAAAGAAACTCAAAGCAGAATTAAAGTTGATTTGAAATTTGATTAAGAAAGAAAATAAAAAAGGGAAATCACTTGATTTTGGATCAAGGTTTATTATGAAAAATGTTTTTTGTGATTTTTGTCATTTGCATGATTTTGTTGTTTTTGAATATGGACTAAAACCTAAAATAATAACGTAGCGATAAAAATAATGCGTGAAGAGCTTTGTGGTGACGTTGGATCACCGCAAAGTCCTTTAACCTAAACCTAATCAGCTTCCACATATATATACATAAAGTAGTAAAGAAAATAAAGAGGACACGCGCACACACATGCATGAATGATTTACATTAAGCCTACCGTACATTCTAAGGTCTGCGGGAAAGTAAATGACAAGAACAATTAATTATTTACATTAAAGCCTAGTTTACATTCTGATATCGTTGCTATGAAATAAATGACATAAATAAATATATGAACAAAAAAATAAATGTAATCCTAAAGTATGCATGAGAAAAGTAAGAAATAATTACAATGCTAAAAGATAAAAATAAAATGCATGACTTGAATAAAAATAAGAATGAGGTTCAATCACAAGGTGGGGGGGGGGGGGGGGGGGGGTGCATCAGTGTTCAGGGGGTAGTGGGAAGAAGCAGCAGAAAAGGCAGCTGCGCCTTGCTGGATTTTGGAATGGGCTTAGAGGCCGAACCGGGTTGGGTCATGGGTCGACCAGTTTAGCAGCTGGGTCGGTCTAGTATATAAGGGCTGTAGGACAAGTTTGATTCATTTTTTCAAGTTATTCTCAATCCACTCCTCTCATGCTCTCATTCTCTCTCTCTCTCTCTCTCTCTCTCTCTCTCTCTCTCTCTCATGTTCTTCTTTGCCATGAAGTTTCGGGTGGATGTTATGAACACCACCGTGTCCTCCAGGTTCCGGCGCGGTGGTCAGCTGGCCCAACAAGGTGGCGCCGCCGCGCCAGATGAAAAAAATGTTTTTTTTCGATGTGAAACTTCTTCTTTTTTAACCGTTTTCGCTCTCTCTACTCGAATCTCCCCTCAAAATAACCAGAACACAAATACCCTAGTCTAGATGTTAAAAAGAAACAAACAAAAAACTTTACTACCTCCTGTTTAGGACTGGTTTCGATTCGGCTTGAAGATGTGTTGGGTTCGGCTGGTGTTGACGCGCCTGGGCTTGCGGTGCTCGTACGGCCTTGAGTAGGTTGGTTGCCGGTTGTGTCGTTTGGCTCGGCGGATATGCTGTTGTTGTGTTCGGTTTGGCTGAGCTTGTTGGCCGATTGTACCTTTGTTGCTATGATTTGTTCGATCATGTTGGTTAGGGGTTTGATTGAGGTTGTTGATATGTAACTATGATGGATCTGTTCTTGAATGTTGTGTTTCTATGTAGGTTTTGGTGTACGGTTTCTTGATGATTTATAAATGGATTAGGTACTGGTGCTTTGATGTTTTTGTGAATTGTTTTTGTAGCTTTTGATGATGTGATGTTACTGGTTTTTTATGGAATTATTGTGCATTAAAAAATTGGTTTTTGTGTTGTAAAATTTCGGCCTCCTTCTATGGGTGACTGTCGGTTCCTTTTATAATGTTAGTTTGGGGTTTGTTGAAAATGAGCAGCAAAAATGTGGCTTGGGGAGGAGGAAGAGTAGTGTTGTTGCTGGATCGATAAAGCTTAAAATCAGATGGGAAGGAAAAACGTGTGACACAGGCTGTTTTGTGGATTTGGAATCTTTTTGAGATTTTATTGAATAATTAAAAATAAAAATGAAGAATAATAATAATAATAATAATAATAATAATAAAAATTAAAATAAAAGATTATGCAGACTTGACTTTTTGGACTTATCTATAAAAAAATAATAATTAAATAAATAGATAAAGAATAAATAGATTAAAAATAAAATGATTATAAAAAAGAATAAAAGATGGAAATTTTAGCTAAAAGATAAAAAATAAAATTAAAGAGAGAAGAGGGCCCGACTCTGAACCAAAAATGAGGTATTTTAAAATACCTCTATGCCGAAATTTCGTTTGAAAATTCAGAGACTAACCAGGCCAAACGAAATGGTGTAGAGTTATGCTTCTTGATTTGGGGTATGACAATGTTGGGGTATGACAATGACTGATTGTACATAGATTTCCACTGGTAAAATTGCGTCATGCCCGAAGGCCAAACGAAATGGTGTAGAGTTTGTCGACTTCTTTGGAGATGTTCGACAAGCCCAAATAATTCGGTTTCAAGTTTGATGTCAATTCTTTGGTTTTACATGTATATGCTTCTTGATCAAAGTAATGACACTTTTATTGGCAGCTTCTACTTGACCATTTATTTGATCATGATATGGTGTCGAATTGAGCAACTTAAAATCTGTTTGGTTGACAAAATTAACCATATTTTGACCAATAACGACTGATCGTTGGTCTGTAGTGATAGTTTCAGGAATTTCAAATCTATAAAGAATATGATTTTGAATAAAACTAATCACAATCTCCTGGTTGACTTTAGCCAGAGGAATATGTCGCGTCATTTTTCGGAGATCAAGGCTATTTGATTAGCTTTTGACTCACTAAATAATTTCACGACTGTGATTTAAAAAAGATTTGAATTTGTTGGGGTCCGGGAGTTGGTTATATTTAGGGAAGGTATTAGCACCCTAAATATTCGTAGTACTCTATGAGAACCTTTTGACTTTATTTTACTTTTTGTGCTATAACTTGCTTATTTCTGTTTAAAAGAAGGAATTTGAAAATAGAGATTAAAAGAAAAGAAAGAAGCCTATTATCTACATTTTTAATTGATTCGGAAGGACTAGGTCCTCTGCCTACGTACCCGTGAGGGATCAGAACCTCGTAGTTCGGGGTAAAAATTTCTGTTTGATTGGTTTGGTGTTTTTTATTAGTTTTTGAAAAAGGTTTTAAAAATAAAAAGCCAAATGGCAAAGATAATTTGTTTGATTTTTTTATATTAAAGGAAAAAGGTACTCAAAGTAAAATTAAATTGATTGATATTTGATTAAGAAAGGAATAGAAAAAAGGAATCACTCGATTTGTGGATCGAGGTTTATTGTGAAAATGTTTTTGTGATTTTTGTTATTTGCATGTTTTTGTTGTTTTTGAATATTGACTAAATTAAAATCAAAACTAACGGAGCAGAAAAGTAAAGCGTAGGTAACTCATGGTGATGTTGGACCACCCCGAGGACCTCTAACCTAACCTACGAAGCATAGAAAGTATCGTATACACCCACACACGCAGACATGCACCTAAAGCTATTACATAAAAGCCTATTATACATTCTAAGTTCTGCAATAAAATAAATGACATAAGAAAACTAAAATGCATGAATGATACATTAACCTAATATACATTCTAATTACTGGGAAAATAAATAACAATAACAAAAGTGCTAATAATGAAAATGAAATGTAATGAATAGAAATAAAATGACCTAAATGCAGCAAAATTAAAATGCAATAATGAGGATATGCATGAGAGAATTAAACAAGATATAGTAAAAAAGATATGAACGCAGGGGGTGTTAACAGTCCTAAAGGGGTGCAGGAAGCAGAATAAAACTGAATTAGGGAGCAAGTGAGGCGCTGGGTTTTTTAAAGAAACAAATCGAACCGGTCTGATTCAAGTGAACCAGACCGGTTTAGTACTGGATATATATGGGGGAGACGGTGTTTTTTACTCATTTTTCACTTCCTTTCTCTCTTTTCTCTCACGATGCTCTCTCTTCTTCTCTCAACTGTTCTTATCTTGCTTGAGGTTTCCGGCGACAACCCAGAATCTGGCGCGGTGGTCGCCGGCAAGAGACGGCGCCGCCGCCGCGCCGGAAACCTAAACCACCCCTTTTCTAGCTTTTCCTAACTAACTTCTTCTCCTCTATTTAGATCTTCAAACAAAAATTCAAGAAAACAAGCCAAACTTTCTAGGTCTAAAGAGAAAGGTTCAAAAAATTACCTCTTTTATCCTTTTGATTCAGACCAAAAGGTTTGTGCTCTCGTTGTAGTTCTATTTTTTGGAGGTGACGCCGTCTGGTTGTGTTCTTGTTTTGGTGTTGGTGCGCATGCGTGTGTTCGTGACTGGTGGTGCGTGTGTGGTCTTTGATGGTTCTGTTATAGTGATGTTTGTGGTATAGGTTGAAGGTGTTTGGCAGTTTTGATTTGGATACTAATGTTGGGTTTGTTATGTGTGACGTTTGTTGTATGGTGGTAATGGTCTTGTGATTTTGCTGGGTTTATGACTGGATTATGAATTGGTTTGTGATTGTGATGGTTTGATGATGTTGAAAGTTTGTGGTAAATTTTGGAGAGGGTTGTGGATCGGTACTTTTGTTTCTTTTGCAAGTTTCGATCGTGGAATTTTTTGGCCTCCCCATTGTGTGTGTTGGGTTTTTGTTTTATAGTGACAGGTTTCTGGTTGTTAGGGTTTGTTAACAAAAGCAAAATTCTTGGCCTGATTGTAATGAGAAGCAGAATTAACTGGCTCGGATTCGGATAAGAAGAAAAAGAAACGCACTGGATTTGGACTGTTTTTGATTCATCCGAACTTGGACTATTTTTCATTTTTGGACAATTAATAATTAAAAATAAAAATAAAAATGAAAGTGATTAAACTAAAAATAAAAATAAAAAAGACTAAATAAAAATAGAATTAAAATAAAAAATAAAAATTGAGAAATTAAATAAAAGATGGAAATTAAAAAGATAAAAATTAAAAATGAGAGAAGGGGGCCCAAATCGGAACAAAAAATGAGGTATTTTAAAATACCTCTCTGCCGAAATGTCGTTCTGAAAGTTAGAGTTTATTCAGCGCCATCGGCCACGTGTCAATGTCATCATGCTATGAATGTTTGTGATGCAACTATGAATGCAAGACGGCAAAGACATTTTGACTGGGACGAGAAACCACAATGGGATACCTGAATTCTGTAACACCCCAATTTCCCGACATAAAAATTTCATTAAATAAATGCACATATCAGAGTACATCACAAAGGAGTGTCACATTCTCAACATCAAAATCTTTAAACAAAATAAATATTAGTTTATCCTTCAAAAAGGTCTTGGCCCTAGGCCTCATAACAGTCTCATAAATTCATCAAAATACTTAAAGTCATTAAATAGTTCAAACATGATACATAAAGGAATAGACTCATAATAAAGACCCCACCCCGTTACGTATCAGAGCAATCCTACGTCATCACACAAGACTCCTCACATCGGCGCACCTAAGCTTGGTTACCTGCACTTGCCCACAAGGCGGCATTTCCAACAGAAGGGGTGAGATTCACAACAGGAATATTAACATATAATTCAACATTTATGATTCACAACATAAACTCATCACATATATCACATATTAAAATACAAGGATAACATCATCGTCATAAACATCTCAAATAGCACATCATCGTCTCAAAACATCGTCTCATAATATGTCAACAACTTGACTCAACTAAATGCAACTCTAACATCTTGACATCATTCATGTGGTACCATATATAAGCATTAATATGCTTCACCGTCGCTTTGAGCAAATGCTCCACCGTCGCTTTGAGCAAAAGCTCCACCGTCTCAATTTATGCAAATGCATGGACTCGACTCTTTACGTCTTAAACAAGTTAATTACAACTTCTCAAACATCATTAACAACCCAAGATGACACATGCAATTATGATAAATACATGGCAGAAGTTCAGCACATTAAATACATAATCACAGCTCTTAACATCATTTAAACGTCACTTAACATCATGTTCATAATCTTTTAAACATAAAAAATACATCGCATTACCATCAACACAAGAGAACCTCATTAAATCTTCATTACAGAATGCATCTTAGGACATAAGACATCTCTAACATTACCCAAAGGTCTATTCTCAAAGTTACAATGCGAAACAGATCGCAAAACGAACAACAGCCCAGAATTGCACTAACTCGCCACGGCGAGTGACCTGCTCGCTACGGCGATCTCTCTCAAGAAGCTACTCGCCAAAGGCGAGCTGGGGGCGAGGCACAGGCGAGCAAACTGGGTGCTCTCGGCCTTTTTGACATTATTCGCCTAAAATCTCCGTTTTAAGGTTCCCTAAGTCCAATTCAATCCTAACAACTTCACAGGTCTTTCTTATAAATATTAAGGCACTTAAAACCATCTAAAGTTTGGCAAAAATCCCAAGTTTAAGGGTCATGCTCGCCACGGCGAGCTATGCTGCTCGCCTCGCGAGCGATAGGGGTTTACTCGCCACAGGCGAGCAATGTCAGAACCATTACGGGTTCACTCCAATTCTCACCAAAACGTCTCAAATCTCTCATGTTAAGCCTCTAAATCATCAACAAGGTTGTTCTAGTGATTAACCTAGGTTCTGTAACACGTTTCTACAGCAATTACATCAATTCTCACATCAAATTCATCAAAACCCTAGTTTATGAAACTCTCTCCAATTCTTCCCAATCCCTTAGCTAATCATAAACAGATGAATTACAGTTAACATTACTGAAGTTAGGCTCACCCTTACCTGGAAATTGAACGAAATCGCAGCTCTCTCCCTATAGCCTCTTGTCAACCTTTTTCACCAAAAGTCTATAACGCGTACTGACAAACTCCTTGACCTAATTTCCTTAAATACTTCTTCCCAACTTATCTAATTCTATCTCAACCCTCACTACTATCTCTATTTATAAATATAACCCCACCTCTCAAAATATATATTTTTACTTACAAATATTTATTTTTCATATAAATATATATAAACACCACATATCTTATTTTATTAAACAATAAAATAAGCATCACGTCACAACATCACCAATACGTCGCATAATCACCAAAAATCATATAATATATAATAATATACTATATTCTCTAATTAAATAATTAAATAAATAAAGACGGCGTTACAACTCTCCCCCACTTAAAGGATTTTCGTCCTCGAAAATTTACCTCGATTAAACAACTCTGGATAGGATTCCAGCATCTTACTTTCTAGCTCCCAAGTTAAGCTTTTACCCGTCGCTCCATCCCAAACGACTCTAACGAGTGGTATCTCCTTGCCTCTCAACGTCTTCACTTTCCGATCGTCAATCCTTACCGGTAAAGTCTCAACCGTAAGGTTGTCTCTAACTTGCACATCATCACTTTGGATCACATGAGATGGATCCAGAACATACTTCCTCAGTTGCGACATATGAAAAACATCATGCAAATTTGATAAATGTCATGGTAATCCAACACGATATTCCACCGTCCCAATCCTCTCTGATATCTGATACGGACCAATAAATCTCGGAGTCAACTTCTTTGACTTCAAAGCACGCCCAACACCAGTCACAGGAGTGACTCTCAAAAACACGTGGTCTCCCTCTTGGAACTGAAGGTCCTTCCTACACTTGTCATGATAACTCTTTTGTCGACTCTGCGACGCTTTCATCTTCTCTTGGATCATTCTTACCTTCTCGGTAGTTTGTTGAACAATCTCTGGTCCTAACACCACGTTTTCACCTGACTCAAACCAGCATAACGGAGTTCTGCACCTTCGACCATACAAAGCCTCAAAAGGTGCCATTCCAATACTCGAATGGTAACTGTTGTTGTACGTGAACTCTATCAACGGAAGATGACTATCCCAAGTTCCTCCTTGCTCAAGTACACAAACTCTCAACAAATCTTCCAACGACTGAATCGTCCTCTCCGACTGACCATCTGTGTTCGGATGATAAGCCGAACTCAACCTCAACTGAGATCCTAAAGCCTCTTGCAAACTCTTCCAAAATCTAGAAGTAAATCTCGGATCTCTATCTGATACGATGCTCGAAGGAACACCATGCAGCTTGTAACACCCCGTTTTCCCAACGTAAAAATTTCGTAAAATAAATCAGAGTTTTCACACAAACGGAGTATCACGTTCTTAAAACATCTCAAAGGAAATGAATAACAATTCATTCATCATAAAAATAGTTATTAAACTTCTCAAAACATTGCAGCGGAAATCATTAGAGTCATCACAAAAGTTTATGGCACGCAGGCCTCAACAACGTCTCAGAAAATCCTCAATGTAAACATAATCATGAAAATCATAAATAACATAATACGCAAGGAACAGAGAAAATATAAGTAAGGTTCCCCATCCCGTTACGTATCAGAGCACCTAGACACAACCGAGGAATGCCTCACACGATTGCACCAATCTTGGTTACCTGCACTTGCCCACAAGGCGGCAATTCCAACAGAAGGGGTGAGATTCACAATAATTATATTAAACATGTAATTCAATAATCACAGTTAAAAACAAAAATATAAGCTCAACACGTCACAATTAATGGCATTTAGCATCTACAACATCATCATGTAAAACACGTCACTTAGCATCATAACATCGTCATAAAATCATCGTCATAGACATCTTAATTGACCCGACTCAACAACTTCACTTGACTATGCAACCCTAAGATCTTAAATGCATGTGGTACCAATCTAGGGCATAAGCCCTCGTCGCTTTGAGCATAAATATACTCCCAGGGCATAAGCCCTCATCGCTAGTGAGCAAAAGCTCCAGGGCATAAGCCCTCGTCGCTGGTGAGTAAAAATTCCAGGGCATAAGTGTAACGCCCACTTTTATTTATTTAATTATTTGAATTATTTGAGGAGTCTAGATATATTTTTATATATTTTAGGAGATTTGGAGAATAAGATTTGAGTGACTTTTATGTGATTTTTGTTAATTTTATGCGACGTGGTGACTTATTTTATTGTTAAATAAAATAAGATTTGAAAATAAAATAAATATAGAGATGTGGGGTAATTTAGAGATTTTGGAGAGTTATGTGGGAGAAAGAGTAAATAAGATAAGATTTGTTGGGAGTATAAATAAGGAAATTAGGTTAAGGGAGAACTCAGTACGTACGTTTCAGAATTTTGGAAAAAGGGAGAGCCTAGCGACGATGGCTTATGCCCTGGAGCTTTTGCTCACTAGCGATGAGGGCTTATGCCCTGGGAGTATATTTATGCTCAAAGTGACGAGGGCTTATGCCCTGGATTGGTACCACATGCATTTAAGATGTTAGGGTTGCATAGTCAAGTGAAGTTGTTGAGTCAGGTCAATTAAGATGTCTATGACGATGATTTTATGACGATGTTATGATGCTAAGTGACGTGTTTTACATGATGATGTTGTAGATGCTAAATGCCATTAATTGTGACGTGTTGAGCTTATGTTTTTGTTGTTAACTGTGATTATTGAATTACATGTTTAATATAATTATTGTGAATCTCACCCCTTCTGTTGGAATTGCCGCCTTGTGGGCAAGTGCAGGTAACCAAGATTAGGTGCAGTCGTGTGAGGCATTCCTCGGTCGTGTCTAGGTGCTCTGATACGTAACGGGATGGGGAACCTTACTTATATTTTCTCTGTTCCTTGCGTATTATGTTATTTATGATTTTCATGATTATGTTTACATTGAGGATTTTCTGAGACGTTGTTGAGGCCTGCGTGCCATAAACTTTTGTGATGACTCTAATGATTTCCGCTGCAATGTTTTGAGAAGTTTAATAACTATTTTTATGATGAATGAATTGTTATTCATTTCCTTTGAGATGTTTTAAGAACGTGATACTCCGTTTGTGTGAAAACTCTGATTTCTTTTATGAAATTTTTACGTTGGGAAAACGGGGGTGTTACATTTTGTATCAGAGCCAGTCGGTCTGTCCGGCCAATTAGAGAGTCGAGTGACGTTGTCCTAGAGTTAGAATACTATAGTTGTATTATTCTGACTTATGTTTGCTTTGTAGAGAACTAACATGGCTGGAAGGAACGATGCTGCTATTGCTGCTGCTTTGGAAGTTGTTGCCGAAGCCGTAGGACAGCAGCCGAATGCGAATGCTGGTGCTAATGCTGAGGTCAGAATGCTAGAGACCTTCTTGAGAAACCATCCTCCTACCTTCAAGGGGAGATATGATCCAAATGGGGCCCAGGCATGGCTCATGGAGATAGAGAGGGTGTTCCGGGTGATGCAGTGCACAGAGGTGCACATGGTGCGTTTTGGCACGCACATGCTAGCTGAGGAGGCTGATGACTGGTGGATTAGTCTTCTACCTGTTCTGGAACAAGACGGTGCTGAGGTTACATGGGCTATATTCAAGAGGGAATTCCTTGATAGATACTTTCCAGAGGATGTTCGTGGAAAGAAGGAGATTGAGTTCCTAGAGCTTAAGCAAGGGAACATGTCGGTGACAGAGTATGCGGCGAAGTTCGTGGAGTTGGCTAAATTTTATCCACACTATACCCCCGAGACTGCCGAATTTTCAAAGTGTATCAAATTTGAGAATGGTTTACGTGCTGATATCAAGAGAGCAATTGGCTACCAGAAGATCAGAAATTTTTCCGAGCTGGTGAGTAGTTGCAGAATCTATGAAGAGGATACCAAGGCTCATTACAAGGTTGTTAATGAGAGGAAAGGAAAAGGTCAGCAAAGTCGTCCCAAGCCCTACAGTGCCCCTGCAGATAAGGGCAAACAAAGAGTTAATGATGAGAGGAGACCTATTAAGAAAGATGCTCCTGCTGAGATTGTCTGCTATACTTGTGGTGTGAAGGGCCATAAGAGTAATGCCTGTCCTGGAGAGGTAAAAAGGTGTTTCTGTTGCGGCAAGAAGGGTCACACTACTGCTGAGTGCAAGCATGGTGATGTCGTATGCTTTAATTGTAATGAGGAAGGTCACATTGGTTCCCAATGCAAGCAGCCTAAGAAGACTCAGTCTACTGGAAGAGTTTTTGCTTTGACTGGTACGCAGACGGAGAACGAGGATCGTTTGATCAGAGGTACTTGTTATTTTGATAATATACCTTTAGTTACTATTATTGATACTAGTGCTACGCATTGTTTTATTGCTCTTGATTGTGCTGCTAAGTTGAACCTTGCTGTGTATGATATGAACGGGGAAATGGTTGTCGAAACTCCAGCTAAGGGTTCGGTGACTACTTCCCTTGTGTGTTTGAGATGTCCTGTGTCTATGTTTGGTCGTGATTTTGAGATTGATTTAGTGTGTCTACCGTTGATTGGAAAGGATGTGATTTTGGGGATGAATTGGTTCGAATACAATCATGTCCTCATTAATTGTTTTAGCAAGACGGTGTATTTTTCTTCCCCCGAAGAGGAGAGTGGAGCAGAATTCTTATCTACTAAACAGCTGAAGCAGTTAGAACGCGATGGGATTATGATGTTTTCCTAGATGGCGTCTTTATCCATTGAGAATCAGGCGGTGATTGATAAGCTACAAGTGGTATGTGATTTTCCAGAAGTTTTCCTTGATGAAATTCCTGATGTGCCCCCGGAAAGAGAAGTGGAATTTTCGATTGATCTTGTTCCTAGAACAAAGCCTGTGTCTATGACACCTTATCGTATGTCAGCTTCTGAGTTGGCTGAGCTGAAGAAACAGTTGGAGGATTTGCTTGAAAAGAGGTTTGTAAGACCGAGTGTTTCACCTTGGGGAGCGCCGGTGTTGTTAGTCAAGAAGAAAGATGGTAGTATGAGGTTGTGCATCGACTATCGACAGTTGAATAAAGTGACGATAAAGAATAGGTATCCACTACCAAGGATTGATGACTTGATGGATCAGTTAGTGGGTGCATGTGTGTTTAGCAAGATAGATTTGAGATCAGGTTACCACCAGATTAAAGTGAAAGATGAAGATATACAGAAGACGGCGTTTAGGACGCGTTATGGGCATTATGAGTATACAGTGATGCCTTTCGGTGTTACCAATGCACCTGGTGTATTTATGGAGTATATGAATAGGATATTCCATGCTTATTTGGATCGTTTTGTTGTGGTATTCATTGATGATATTTTGGTATACTCTAAGACCGAAGAGGAACACGCTGAGCAAGTATTGAAAGAGAAGAAGCTTTTTGCTAAGTTATCTAAGTGTGAATTCTGGTTGAATGAGGTGAGTTTTCTCGGGCATGTTATTTCTGGTGATGGTATTGCGGTTGATCCGTCTAAGGTTGAAGCAGTATCACAATGGGAGACTCCTTAGTCGGTTACAGAAAATAGAAGCTTCGTGGGATTAGCAGTTTATTACCGAAGATTTATAGAAGGATTTTCAAAGTTGGCTCTTCCGTTAACGCAGTTGACGTGTAAAGGTAAATCTTTTGTGTGAGATGTTCATTGTGAGAACAGTTTTAATGAGTTGAAGAAGCGTTTGACGACGGCTCCAGTTTTAATTTTTGCCGAAGTCCGATGAACCTTTTGTGGTGTATTGTGATGCGTCCAAGTTGGGTTTAGGTGGTGTGCTTATGCAAGATGGTAAAGTGGTTGCTTATGTATCAAGACAGTTGAGGATTCATGAACGAAATTATCCTACTCATGATCTAGAATTAGCTGCAGTTGTGTTTGTGCTTAAGATTTGGAGACATTACTTGTATGGTTCGAGATTTGAAGTGTTTAGTGATCACAAGAGCTTGAAGTATTTATTTGACCAAAAGGAATTGAATATGAGGCAGCGAAGGTGGCTTGAATTGTTGAAAGATTATGACTTTGGTTTGAATTATCATCCTGGCAAAGCTTATGTGGTTGCAGATGCCTTAAGTAGGAAGACTTTGCATATGTCTGCTATGATGGTGAAGGAGTTTGAGTTGCTTGAACAGTTTAGAGATTTGAGTTTAGTCTGTGAAAGAACACCTCAGAGTGTAAAGCTGGGAATGCTGAAGATTGATAGTGACTTCTTGAAGAGTATTAAAGAGGCGCAGAAAGAAGATGTTAAGTTTGTGGACTTGTTGGTTGCCAGTAATCAGACTGAGGATAGTGACTTTAAAGTCGATGACCAAGGAGTGTTGAGGTTCCGAGGTAGGATTGGCATTCCTGACAATGATGATATGAAGAAGATGATTCTTGAAGAGAGTCACAGAAGTAGCTTGAGTATTCATCCGGGAGCTACGAAGATGTATCATGATTTGAAGAAGTTGTTTTGGTGGTCTGGATTGAAACGTGACGTGGCACAGTTTGTGTACTCTTGTTTGATTTGTCAGAAATCGAAGGTTGAGCATCCGAAACCTGCTGGATTGATGATACCTTTATATGTGCCAGAGTGGAAATGGGATAGTATATCCATGGATTTTGTGACGAGTTTGCCGAATACTCCTAGAAGGAATGACGCAATTTGGGTGATTGTTGATAGATTGACGAAGTCGGCTCATTTTATTCCGATTAACATCACTTTTCCTGTAGCTCAGTTGGCAGAGATTTATATTCGAGACATAGTGAAGTTGCATGGTGTTCCTTCGAGCATCGTATCAGATAGAGATCCGAGATTTACTTCTAGATTTTGGAAGAGTTTGCAAAAGGCTTTAGGTTCTCAGTTGAGGTTGAGTTCGGCTTATCATCCGCAGACAGATGGTCAAACGGAGAGGACGATTCAGTCGTTGGAAGATTTGTTGAGAGTTTGTGTACTTGAGCAAGGAGGGACTTGGGATAGTCATCTTCCGTTGATAGACTTCACGTACAACAATAGTTACCATTCGAGTATTGGAATGGCACCTTTTAAGGCTTTGTATGGTCGGAGATGCATAACTCCTTTGTGTTGGTTTGAGTCAGGTGAGAATGTGGTTTTAGGACCAGAGATTGTTCAGCAGACTACCGAGAAAGTAAGAATGATTCAAGAGAAGATGAAAGCGTCGCAGAGTCGACAGAAGAGTTATCATGACAAGCGTAGAAAGGACCTTGAGTTCCATGAGGGAGACCATGTGTTCCTAAGAGTTACTCCTATGACCGGTGTTGGTCGTGCCTTGAAGTCAAAGAAGTTAACCCCGAAGTTTATTGGTCCGTATCAGATATCGGAAAGAGTTGGAACGGTGGCGTACCGAGTGGGTTTACCACCGCATCTTTCGAATTTGCATGATGTGTTTCATGTGTCGCAGCTTCGGAAGTATGTTCCGGATCCATCTCATGTGATCTAGAGAGATGATGTGCAAGTCAGAGATAACCTTACGGTTGAGACCTTACCAGTGAGGATCGAAGATCGTGAAGTGAAGCGGTTGAGAGGCAAAGAAATACCTCTAGTGAAAGTCGTTTGGGACGGAGTGACTGGTGAAAGCTTGACGTGGGAGCTTGAGAGTAAGATGCTGGAATCTTACCCAGAATTGTTTGCTTGAGGTAATTTTCGAGGACGAAAATCTTATAAGTTGAGGAGAGTTGTAACGCCCACTTTTATTTATTTAATTATTTGAATTATTTGAGGAGTCTAGATATATTTTTATATAATTTAGGAGATTTGGAGAATAAGATTTAAGTGACTTTTATGTGATTTTTGTTAATTTTATGCGACGTGGTGACTTATTTTATTGTTAAATAAAATAAGATTTGAAAATAAAATAAATATAGAGATGTGGGGTAATTTAGAGATTTTGGAGAGTTATGTGGGAGAAAGAGTAAATAAGATAAGATTTGTTGGGAGTATAAATAAGGAAATTAGGTTAAGGGAGAACTCAGTACGTACGTTTCAGAATTTTGGAAAAAGGGAGAAAAACCAGAGAAGGAGAGAAGAGCAAGAGGGCTGCGATTTTCTGCACTTTAAGGTAAGGGTGAGCCTAGCAATTCAATTATATTAATCTGTAAATCGTTCAATCATAATTAACAAGAGTAATTGGTGAGTTTTGAGGAATTGGGAATTAGGTTAAAAAGAGAAGAATTGGTGAATTGATGATATAGAATTAGTGAATTTGATGTAGGAATGGATTACAGAACCTAGAATATGTTTAATGCTGTTATTTCAGTCGTAATTGGGGCTTAACATGATGATGAAGGTGGGAAAAACACAAGAAGGGGGGGTTGAATTGTGTTTTCAAAAACGTTTCCTTCTTACGAAAAGAAACACTGTTCTCAGAATACAGAGTCTGATGGAATTCAGACTTTGATCAGAGTTCAGAGTCTTAGCAGCGGAATAAAGAACAGATGTAAGAAAGAAAGAAGACACAAGCAATTTTATACAGGTTCCTTCCACAAACCGGAAGTAGTCCTGTCCCCCTTGCACTTCCAAGGAGAGTTTCACTAAAATGTAATATCAAATTACAAGTTGCTCAAACACACAAGTAAGAGACTTCCTTTGCTCAATCACACAAGAAAGAGACTTCAGATGCTCAAGCACACAAGCAAGAGACTTTAAAGCAATTACAGAGAATTGAAAAGAGTTTTGAATACTTGATATACTATCAGAGGTATTCACAATACAAAACGAAACAGAACAGACTCTGTTTTCTTATAAACTTAGAAATTCTAAAATGTGAGCTTTTGTAAGAATTATCTAAGTTGTTGATGAGCAAATGTTGCGACTTGGAATGTGAGAGAAAGACTCAATTCGCGTGTATGCGTTATAATACTTGTATCACCATTCTTCAAGTCTTCAGCTCTATTTATAGAGGTTTTGAGAGACGTTGGAGAACTGCCAGCTCATCATATTATCTTTACCGAAGCTGATTTGACACCTTTGATCCTTTGCTTGATTTGAGGCTTGTACACTGAAATCAAATTCAAATCCATTCCCTCAAATAAGGAAAAGTTTCTGCTACAGTTACTGTTATTCTTGTCGTGTATAGAAGACACTGTGCAGAGTTGGTGGTTGTAGGGACAAACGTGGGCATAGTGGTTGTACTTTTCGTACATTGCCTTTTGTCAACGCTTCTTGGTGTCTGAAGAATCTTTGCTTCTGATGAATCTGCCTCTGGATACCATTTGCTTCTTATGAGTCTGCCTCTGATGAACTTGCTTCTGATGAGTCTGCCTCTGATGACGTCATCTTCAGAAGCTCTTTCTTCAGACGCATTCTGACTCTGATTTTCCAGGAGTGCTTTCAGTCAGATGTTCTTCAAGCTTCAGTTTAAGATTACCTTTGCTCTTTAATTTATTCAAACAGAACCTCTTGTAAATAAAACTTTGATACTAGTCCTGCATACTTGAATAAATGTTTAGCATATCCAATTGATAATTTTTAATACCTTGTTATCATCAAAACTTAAGTGGTATACTTGTGAAACACCCTTTGTTCCAACAATCTCCCCCTTTTTGATGATGACAAACATAAGTATTTAAAAGGATCAATTGTTGTTAACTTAATTAACAAGTTGACTCTTGAGGATTCTGAGTTTTGTAAGCTTAGACTCCCCCTGAGTCTGATATTCTTTAAGGTGAGGTTTGTAAGCTCCCCCTAAGTCCTATCCAGGTTAATTAAGTTCATTTTTAAGCTTAAAACCAATATATATAAAATGTAGATGAGATAAAATTATGTTCTCTGAAATAAAATTTGTTAAGTTTTATTTCATTTTTGGGCTCAGCTTCTGTTAAATACTTTTTCTATTACTCCCCCTTTTGTCATCAATTAAAAAGATCAAAAATAGTAAAAGAACATATAATAAAACAAAAGTGAAGAAATAGAAACTTTTATATAAAAACAGAGAAGGTACAGAGAGTCAGAACACTGAAAGCAGGCAATTTAAACATGTAACAAGAAAACAAAACAAGGTGTGCAACTAAGGGTTGGGTTGGGGTTGTTGCTGTTGCTGTTGCTGTTGGACAAGAGCCATCAGACGCTTGATGTCTTCAGACTGCTTCCTAACAGTTTCTTCCAGAGCCAGTTGTCTCTGAAGAAGTTGATCTTCCCTAGCCTTAGCTTCTTCTTGCTGCTTCAGCACCTTTTGCTTCAGCATCTTGAAGACCTTGGAGTCTCTTGTTACATACTCAGATTCAGCATAGAACGGGGCATTAGCCAAAAACAGAGGCTTGTTCTGGAGTTGAGAAGAGGAGTGGGATTCTCGCAAGCGTCGTTCCATGACGCGAGCTTGAATATCACAACACTTCTGGGCAACACCATCAAAGAAATTCAATGCCCTGTTCGTGAGATTACACCAGCTTTCTTGATACACGAATGGTAGAAACGGAGTGTTCCTCAGAAGCACCAAATTTTGCATTTCATCATTCAGAGCCACTAGACGCTCATCCAGGTATTCAGAATCCAAAGAGTCTATGGGGGGTTGGTCAGACATTTGGATTGGTGAAGAGGATGCGGATTGGTCAGAATTAGAGGTCAGGTTTTGTGTTTGTTCAGAAGGTGGAACAGACACAGTGGGTTCAGACTCTGTCACAGGGACAGACTCTGTAGCCACAGTCTCCATTTCAGATTCTGGAATGGTTTCAGTTGGGGGTTGGTTTACAGTTGTTTGTTGTTGTTGTTGGTATTCAGGAAGTTCTCCTGAATAATGTTTTTCAAGATTGGAGAGGTCATCCTGTTCTGTGGGTGTGTTTTGTGGTGAAGAGGGTGGTTGTTGTTTGTTTGTTGATGGGTTTTCAGTTACCACGTGCTCTTCAGCAGTAGCAGTTAAATCAACAACTTGTGGACTGATTAAGTTTGTGGTTGAGGAGGGTGGAATAGAAGCATCAGGAGCAAGCACATTTAGAGGTTTGATAACAGGTGGTTGGAAGGGATGATTGGCAGGTAGTTTATTACAGATGCCTATCCTCTGTTCTTCTAACTCACCTATTGTCTTATAAACATCATCTGACACTTCTTTGTAAGGTTGTGTTTTAGGAGAAGATTTGGATTTTGTAGTGGTAGTTTTGGTTTTGAGGGTTCTTTTGACCTTTGGTATAGGTAAGGATATTTTGAATGTCTGACTTAGAGGTGCATCGTCTAAGTCAGAGTCTGTAGAAGATGAGTTGAAGGTAGAAGGTGGAGGAATTGGATTCTGAGTTACCTTAGATATCATAGGAGCATCTGAGGTAGCAGCCTCTGAAGCAACAGCTTCTGATGTAATCCCAGTGACTGATCTCTCTGGGAGAGAAACACTAGTTCGTATTACTGGTGGAGAACCAGCAGCTTCTACAGCAATAGCTTCTGATGCAGTCCCTGTGACTGATCTCTCTGGGAGAGAAACACTTGTCCGCATTACTGGTGGAGGACCAGCAGCTACTGAAGCACTCTCTTGAGGAACAGCATCTGAGGGAACAGCTTCAGAAGACCTTGAAGATTCTTGCAGAACCTGCTGAGCTCCCTTCACAGCACTTTCTTCTAGCTTCTTGGCCAAATTCTGAGCCTCAATAACCTTCTCAATGAGATGTCGATCTTCATCATGGTCAATGCCTATAGCTGCCAGAGCCTTGTCTCTGTCAATTCGGCATTGAGCTTTTAACCTCTTCTTCTCATTCTTGAGATTCTGATAGTATTCCTCATTGCTCTTCTGCTGTTCAGGAGTTGGTTCAAACATAGGCATCACAATCTCCCCAGTTGCTAGCCTCTTGAGTGGTCTCACAGTTTCAACAAAGCCAGCTTCCATTTCTTCTTGGGCTCGTTGAGTCCTTTCCTCTATGTTTGAATCAGCCTTTCCTCTTTTCCTCTTTGGAGTTGTCACAGTTCCAAAGGTAGTTGCTTGAGTATTAGCAGCCTTCTGCTTTCTGGCCACAGCAACTTCAGATTTCCTCTGGGCTTCTCCAGACTCCTTAGCAAAAGCTGCCAAATAAGCAGATAATGCTTCAGGATTGTTCTCTGTAAGAATAGAAGGAAAATTCCTGATGAGTGGAAGAGGGGCTTCAGACTCCTTCAAATCCTTTGAATCAACCAGGATTGATGTAATGGCCTTCATGTTGTAAAGGGATGTGCCATTTATCATCCTTCCAGTTGAGACACCCAGCACTCTGTCTGACGCCAGATTGAACGTCTCCAGAGTCTTCAGTACACCTCCTTGGTAGAAGATTTCAGAGAGAAGTCTTCCACAAGGGATTTGTTTCCTTTTTCCTTTGTATGCTTCCTTGACAGCCCAGACTAAATGATGCATAATATATCTTGGAAGATTTATTGGTTGAAATCCAGCCAAGAAGTACAGCACCAATTTATGGTCAGAGTTAGGTTGGTCAGCACCTCCTCCCTTCTGGAAGAAGCACTCATTCATTATCTTCAGAAGCACCCTGTGCTCTATATTCATTTCAGCCAACCTAGTTGCAGGGTTTCCTTTCAGCAGCAGTCTTGTAAAGCTGCCCAGCATAGCATCTTTACTGCTGACGTTCCACTGGAACCTTCCTTCCAGAGGCATCCTGCATGCCTGAGCAATCACTGCTTCATTGATAGATACAGGGATACCCATCACAGCAGACTTGATTTCAAGCCCATGAAAAGGTTCAAGACCCATTTCTTTTCTTGTTTTACCTCTCAAAAAGGGGTTTCTTAACACTGCTTCCCTTTCTTGAGCCTTGGCTGAATCAACGTCAACAACTTCAGCCCTAGTCCAGAATTCCTTTACCAGGTTTACATATGTTGGACCGTTTAACATTTGAAAATAATCACCCATCCTCTGAGCAGAGATAAACGCTTGCATATCAACCTTGTTTGTCTTCAAGGAGGCGAAGTCCACCGGTGATTCGATTTGAACAACCAACGAATCCAACGGAAGAGGAACGGTTACAGGTTTAATGGAGATGTTTGATTTAGAACTTGAACCACTTGCAGATGAAGCCATTTTGAGAAGATGAAGTTTGGGGGATTAGGGTTTCTAAGTTTGAGAGAAGAGAGAAAGTTGATTTACGATTGAAACCGCTTAAGACTTGAAAGTGTAGGAAAGTGAGTGAGTAGTGTGTGTTTGATATTTATAGTGATTTGAAAAACAACTCTTCACATTTCAGAAGTAATAGCCAAACATGCGTATTAATGACTTGAGGGGCGCGAAAAATATTGAGAAAGAAAAAACCATCATTGCCCTTAAAAAGAGTTGTTTCGCAATGCAGATAGACGTGTCAGAAGCCTACACAAAATAACTTTAACCTTTCCACTTCCCAGTACTTTCAGAGTCACAAAAAGATTCCTTTTCAGGGTCTGATAATTTTCTCAGAGGCTGAGTCTTTTCAGAGTCTCCAAGGAGAGTCTGAAACTTCTTCAGCTTCTGATAGTTTTTCAGAGTCTGATTTTTCATTCAGAGTCAAACATTACTCAGAGACAAAATGCATGTTCAGATTTTTCTTAATAAAATCGAATCTTTCAACGGTTAAGGATTTTGTAAATATATCAGCCCACTGATGATCAGTATCAATGAATTGAATATCTAATATTCCCTTTTGAACATAGTCTCTGATAAAATGATGTTTGATTTCAATGTGTTTGGCTCTTGAATGAAGAATAGGATTTTTAGATAGACAAATAGCAGTAGTATTGTCACAATAAATTGGGATACAGTTTTCAGTTATTTGGTAGTCTTCTAACTGATGTTTCATCCAAAGCAGTTGTGTGCAACAACTAGCAGCTGAGATGTATTCTGCTTCTGCTGTTGACAAAGCAATAGTTGCTTGTCTCTTACTGGCCCAGGATATCAGATTCTCACCAAGAAACTGACAGTTTCCACTGGTTGATTTTCTTTCAATCCTGTCACCAGCATAATCAGCATCACAGAATCCAACTAGCTTATAATCTGAAGATTTCTTGTAAAGAAGTCCAAGATTAGTTGTTCCTTTCAGATATCTAAAGATTCTTTTAACCGCAGTTAAATGTGATTCTCTAGGATCTGATTGAAACCTTGCACACAAGCAGACACTGAACAAAATATCAGGTCTAGATGCAGTGAGATACAACAGAGAACCAATCATACCTCGATACAGCTTTTGATCAACTTTGGTTCCTTGATCTTCTTTGTTCAGAGTGCAGGTAGGATGCATTGGAGTGTTCATTTCCTTGCAGTCTTCAAGTTTAAACTTTTTCAGAAGCTCTTTGGTATACTTGGACTGATGAACATACACTCCTTCTTTGCATTGATTGATCTGAATTCCTAAAAAGAACTTCAGTTCTCCCATCATGCTCATTTCAAATTCTTCCTGCATCATCTTAGAAAATTCTTTGCAAAGAGATCTATTAGTTGAACCAAAAATGATATCATCAACATAAATTTGTACAATCAGAATGTCTTTCTCAAGTGTCTTCTTGAAGAGTGTTGTATCAACCTGTCCTCTTTTAAAATCATTTTTAAGCAAGAAATTACTCAGTCTGTCATACCACGCTCTTGGAGCTTGTTTTAGACCATAGAGAGATTTCTTTAGCTTATAAACGTGGTCAGGATGTTTTAAATCCTCAAAACCAGGTGGTTGTTTTACAAACACTTCTTCAGATATGACTCCATTGAGAAATGCGCTTTTAACGTCCATTTGATACAAGGTTATGTTGTGATTTACTGCGTAGGAAAGAAGTAACCTGATTGCTTCCAATCTTGCAACTGGAGCAAAAGTTTCAGTGTAATCAATGCCTTCTTGTTGGTTGTATCCTTGAGCAACAAGTCTGGCTTTGTTTCTGATTACTTCTCCTTGTTCATCCAGCTTGTTCCTAAACACCCATTTAGTTCCAATAATGTTCTTGTGTTCAGGCTTAGATACAAGATCCCATACGTCATTTCTTTTAAATTGATTGAGCTCATCTTGCATTGCTAAGATCCATCCATCATCAGCTAGTGCTTCATCAACTGTAGTAGGTTCTATCATGGATAGCAGACCCAGGGCAGACTCTTCAGGTCTGAAATGTGATCTAGTTCTTCTAGGGCTTTCTTTGCTACCAATGATTTGATCCTCAGGATGAGAAGACTTGTATTTGAATGAGTTTTTGGATTGGATAACTTGCTGTGAATCATCTTGATTTTCTTCAGAAGCTTCAGCAATAGGGACATCAGGAGCTGTCACAGCTTCTGAAGTTTCATGTGCCTCTGAAGTTTGATCAGGTTCTGAACAATCATCAGATTCTTCTGAACCTGCATTATTTTCACTTTGCTCTGGAGTTTTACTTCCAGGCTCTTTGTCATCAAACTTGACATGTATAGACTTTTCAACACAGAGTGTTTCCAAGTTATACAGTCTGTATGCCTTAGATCTCTCAGAGTAACCTAGAAAGATTCCCTTTTGAGCTTTTGCATCAAATTTCTTCAGATAGACTTTATTGTTCAAAATGTAACAAGTACATCCAAACTGATGGAAATAAGAAATATTGGGTTTCCTACCTTTAAAGAGTTCATATGCTGTTTTGTTCAGGATGGGTCTGATGTAGATCCGGTTCTGAACATAACATGTTGTGTTCACTGCTTCTGCCCAAAAATGTTTTGCCAGATTGTTTTCATGAATCATGGTTCTTGCCATTTCTTGAAGAGTCCTATTCTTTCTCTCTACAACTCCATTTTGTTGTGGAGTTCTAGGAGAAGAGAATTCATGGACAATTCCAAATTTTTCACAAAATATTTCAAATGGCTCATTTTCAAATTCTCCCCCATGATCACTTCTGACTTTTAGAATTTTAAGTTCTTTTTCAGATTGGACTTGAATACAGAATTTTGTGAACACATCATATGAATCATCTTTAGATTTGAGAAACTTAACCCAACTCCATCTACTGTAATCATCAACAATCACCAATCCATATTTACTTCCATATATGGATGCAGTACTGACTGGTCCAAATAAATCAATATGAAGTAGTTCTAAGGGTCTGGAGGTAGAAACAATGTCTTTAGATTTGAAAGAACTTTTAACAATTTTTCCTTTTTGACATGCACCACAAAGTGCATCTGAATGATAATCAATGTCTGGTAGCCCTTTGACAAGTTGTAACTTGCTAAGCTTGGAGATTAATCTCCAGTTAGCATGTCCCAACCTTCTGTGCCACAGCCATTTCTTATCACTCACTGACAGGAGACAAAACACCTTCTGATCAGTCAATTCTGAAAAATTTATCTTATAGACATTGTTCTTTCTCTTTCCCTTAAACACTACAGATTGGTCATCAGTGTTGATTACTGTGCAGTTGTTCTTATTAAACAAAACATCATAACCATTATCACAAAATTAACTTATGCTAAGTAGGTTATGCCTTAGTCCATCTACAAACCACACATTATTGATTGAGACTGAGGAATTACCAATTGTTCCAGTACCAATGATTTTGCCAGTTTGGTTTCCTCCAAATCCCACAGTTCCTCCCTCTTTCATGGTCAGGGTTAGGAACATAGACTTTTCTCCCGTCATATGTCGCGAGCAGCCACTGTCCAGATACCAGGACTTCTGCTTTGTATTTCCTTTTAGACATATCTGCAGCATCAACAATTTGTGTCTTAGGTACCCATACTTTCATGGGTCCTTTTGGGTTAGTCCTAGAAGTTCTGAATCTCTTTTGTGTACTCTGTCTGAATTTTTCTTTGTCAGTCTTCTTCCAGACTTTGGGTTCAGAACCTTTAGTCTTAGAATGTGACTTAGTAAAAATAGCTTCTTTTCTCTGAAATCTAGGCTTTTGAGTTTCAGACTCTGTTTTCTTCAGAACCTGTTTGATGGGTTCTGATCTTTTCAGAATCTGTAACACTGGAGCTTTTGATTTAGAGTCATTCGTGACCTTTGTCTTATGATTCTTAGGTTTTGACTTAGTCAATTCCTCTGAATTTGAAGACTTAGATTTTGAATGAGAAGCCTTTTCAGATTCAGACACAAAATGAGTTTTCAGACCTTCTTTGATGTTATCAGAACAAGGTTTCAGAATTACTTCACTAGAGTTTCCTCCTGTAAAACCAATTCCCTTTTTGTTGTTCTGATTTATGCTATAAATCATGGATGCAACTTTGGTTCTATCAATTCCAGTGTTAATAAACTCCTGAAGAGCAGCATCCTGCTCAGTCATGATTTTATTATCACCCTTCTTTGTCATTGTTTTCAAGTTATAATTTTCTTGTTTTAAAGCTTCCATTTCCGTCTTAGTTGATTCATGGAGTTTCAGCAGCTTATTGTATCGTTGCTTAACTCTCCTCAACTCAGTGGATTGGTTTTCATAATGACAAAGAAGTTCTTTGAGAGAATCAATTAGTTCAGATCTGGTGAGTTTAGAATATACCTCAGTTTCAGTTTCAGAATCTGTACTTGACTCAGCATCAGATGACACTTCTTTATTAGCAGTAGCTACCAAAGCCAAAGCTATTTTAGCTTCATCTTCAGCATCATCTTTGTCAGACTCAGACTCATTATCCAGATCTTCCCAAGTTGCCATTAAGCTCTTCTTGAATTGCTTCTTGAATTTGTTAGACTTGAAGAACGCTTTCTTAGATTTCTCTTTGGATTTCTCTTTCTGCAAGTCTGGACATTCAGCAATGAAGTGTCCAACCTTTTTACAGTTGAAGCAACCTTTCTGATCTTCCTTTCTTGAACTTTTGTGATTACTACCTTTGTTCATAAACTTTTTGTTCTTCTTAGCAAGGTATTGTAATCTGTTGATGAGCATAGCCATCTCTTGAACAATCTCAGAGTCTTCATCAGAATCTTCAGATGTAGATTCTTCTTCAGACTCCAAAGCCTTCAGAGCCTTACTTGACTTGCCTCTGGACTTTAGTGCGATAGACTTGGGCTTCTTGACAGGTTCTTGCTCATTAAGACCTATTTCATGACATTTCAAGGAGCTTATGAGATCCTCAACACTCAAAGTGTTTAAGTCTTTAGCTTCCTCAATGGCTGTCACTTTTGGTCTCCACTTTGCAGGTAAACTTCTCAGAATCTTGTTCACATGATCAGACGCTACGTAGCTTTTCTTCAGAATCTGAAGTCCAGAAACAAGAGTCTGAAACCTTGAGTACATAGTCTCAATGTTTTCATCCTCCTTCATTCTGAACAACTCATACTGATGAACAAGCATAGTAGCCTTGGCCTCTCTGACTTTCTTGTTACCCTCATAAAGTGAGCACAATGAGGTGAACATAGCCTTTGCTGTTGATTTGTCACTCATCTTTAAGTACTCTTTATGAGGCAAGGCAGCCACAAGAATGCCTCTGATCGTATGATGTTTCTTATAAAGCTTTTTCTGCTCAGGAGTGTGAGCTTTCCTATCAAGAGCAGCTCCTTCTTCATCTAACCTCAGATCACCAACACCATCTTCAAGAACATCCCACAACTCTTCATCCATTCCCATGATGTGACTATACATCTTGGTTTTCCACCAAGAAAACATTTCAGGATCACCATTAAACATAGGAGGTTTGTTGTGATTTGAAGATCTTTCACTTTTGTTGATATTGCTGTAGTCATACTGCACAGCAGCTCCAGAACCAAAACCAGAACCAGATGCAGATGCAGAAGCTTCATCCCCAGACATGTTTTTTCACCGATCGTTTACTGTAACACGGTTAAGTGCTAACTACAGAGCCGAAGCTCTGATACCAACTGAAGGTGGGAAAAACACAAGAAGGGGGGGGTTGAATTGTGTTTTCAAAAACGTTTCCTTCTTACGAAAAGAAACACTGTTCTCAGAATACAGAGTCTGATGGAATTCAGACTTTGATCAGAGTTCAGAGTCTTAGCAGCGGAATAAAGAACAGATGTAAGAAAGAAAGAAGACACAAGCAATTTTATACAGGTTCCTTCCACAAACCGGAAGTAGTCCTGTCCCCCTTGCACTTCCAAGGAGAGTTTCACTAAAATGTAATATCAAATTACAAGTTGCTCAAACACACAAGTAAGAGACTTCCTTTGCTCAATCACACAAGAAAGAGACTTCAGATGCTCAAGCACACAAGCAAGAGACTTTAAAGCAATTACAGAGAATTGAAAAGAGTTTTGAATACTTGATATACTATCAGAGGTATTCACAATACAAAACGAAACAGAACAGACTCTGTTTTCTTATAAACTTAGAAATTCTAAAATGTGAGCTTTTGTAAGAATTATCTAAGTTGTTGATGAGCAAATGTTGCGACTTGGAATGTGAGAGAAAGACTCAATTCGCGTGTATGCGTTATAATACTTGTATCACCATTCTTCAAGTCTTCAGCTCTATTTATAGAGGTTTTGAGAGACGTTGGAGAACTGCCAGCTCATCATATTATCTTTACCGAAGCTGATTTGACACCTTTGATCCTTTGCTTGATTTGAGGCTTGTACACTGAAATCAAATTCAAATCCATTCCCTCAAATAAGGAAAAGTTTCTGCTACAGTTACTGTTATTCTTGTCGTGTATAGAAGACACTGTGCAGAGTTGGTGGTTGCAGGGACAAACGTGGGCATAGTGGTTGTACTTTTCGTACATTGCCTTTTGTCAACGCTTCTTGGTGTCTGAAGAATCTTTGCTTCTGATGAATCTGCCTCTGGATACCATTTGCTTCTTATGAGTCTGCCTCTGATGAACTTGCTTCTGATGAGTCTGCCTCTGATGACGTCATCTTCAGAAGCTCTTTCTTCAGACGCAGTCTGACTCTGATTTTCCAGGAGTGCTTTCAGTCAGATGTTCTTCAAGCTTCAGTTTAAGATTACCTTTGCTCTTTAATTTATTCAAACAGAACCTCTTGTAAATAAAACTTTGATACTAGTCCTGCATACTTGAATAAATGCTTAGCATATCCAATTGATAATTTTTAATACCTTGTTATCATCAAAACTTAAGTGGTATACTTGTGAAACACCCTTTGTTCCAACAGATGAAAAATAGGATTTTGGGTGAAAAAGTTCGTAATCCCGTAGTCTGTTCTGACATCGTTCCGCCAGGCGAGACATAGCTCGCCATAGCGACATACCTTCATCGCCAACCAGGCGAGATTTAGCTCGCCATGGCGACGGACCTGTAACTTTTCGCCAGGCAAGAAAACCCTCCGCCATGGCGAGAGAGACCTGTAATCTCTCGCCAGGCGAGCAATTGAGCTCCGCCATGGCAACCTGTGCTGTGACAGAATGTCACGTTTCCTATGTTGTCGCGATCTGTTTCGCACAAGACTTTGAGAGATGAACCGTGGGTGGTACAGTAGGCTATTTTTAATGTGAGTGACGTTTGTGATAACCTTACGTTGTTGTTAATGATTTATGAATCATATGAAATAAATATATATATGAAATGTATGTGGTTTTGAGATGATGTTTGTAATGTTGATGTTATATCCTGTGATGTACTTGCTGCCATGTTGCTGTTTACCTATGTATAGTTGCTGCATGTGTCAGTCCATGAAGTTGTGATGTTTTGCGACGTTTAAGATGTTAACTTGTTTAAGTTAAAATGTGTCGAGTCTCATGCATACTCATTCAAAGATGAGGGCTTATTGTAACACCCCGTTTTCCCAACGTAAAAATTTCGTAAAATAAATCAGAGTTTTCACACAAACGGAGTATCACGTTCTTAAAACATCTCAAAGGAAATGAATAACAATTCATTCATCATAAAAATAGTTATTAAACTTCTCAAAACATTGCAGTGGAAATCATTAGAGTCATCACAAAAGTTTATGGCACGCAGGCCTCAACAACGTCTCAAAAAATCCTCAATGTAAACATAATCATGAAAATCATAAATAACATAATACGCAAGGAATATAAGTAAGGTTCCCCATCCCGTTACGTATCAGAGCACCTAGACTCGACACATTTTAACTTAAACAAGTTAACAACTTAAACGTCGCAAAACATCACAACTTCATGGACTGACACATGCAGCAACTATACATAGGTAAACAACAACATGGCAGCAAGTACATCACAGGATATAACATCAACATTACAAACATCATGTCAACAACACATACATTTCATATATATTTATTTCATATGATTCATAAATCATTAACAACAACGTAAGGTTATCACAAACGTCACTCACATTAAAAATAGCCTATTGTACCACCCACGGTTCATCTCTCAAAGTCTTGTGCGAAACAGATCGCGACATCATAGGAAACGTGACATTCTGTCACAGCACAGGTCGCCATGGCAAGCTCAATTGCTCGCCTGGCGAGAGATTACAGGTCTCTCTCGCCATGGCGGAGGGTTTTCTTGCCTGGCGAAAAGTTACAGGTCCGTCGCCATGGCAAGCTAAATCTCGCCTGGCGGGCGATGAAGGTATGTCGCTATGGCGAGCTATGTCTCGCCTGGCGGAACGATGTCAGAACAGACTACGGGATTACGAACTTTTTCACCCAAAATCCTATTTTTCATCATGTTAAGCCCCAATTACGACTGAAATAACAACATTAAACATATTCTAGGTTCTGTAATCCATTCCTACATCAAATTCACTAATTCTATATCATCAATTCACTAATTCTTCTCTTTTTAACCTAATTCCCAATTCCTCAAAACTCACCAATTACTCTTGTTAATTATGATTGAACGATTTACAGATTAATATAATTGAATTGCTAGGCTCACCCTTACCTTAAAGTGCAGAAAATCGCAGCCCTCTTGCTCTTCTCTCCTTCTCTGGTTTTTCTCCCTTTTTCCAAAATTCTGAAACGTACGTACTGAGTTCTCCCTTAACCTAATTTCCTTAATTATACTCCCAACAAATCTTATCTTATTTACTCTTTCTCCCACATAACTCTCCAAAATCTCTAAATTACCCCACATCTCTATATTTATTTTATTTTCAAATCTTATTTTATTTAACAATAAAATAAGTCACCACGTCGCATAAAATTAACAAAAATCACATAAAAGTCACTTAAATCTTATTCTCCAAATCTCCTAAAATATATAAAAATATATCTAGACTCCTCAAATAATTCAAATAATTAAATAAATAAAAGTGGGTGTTACAACTCTCCCCAACTTATAAGATTTTCGTCCTCGAAAATTACCTCAAGCAAACAATTCTGGGTAAGATTCCAGCATCTTACTCTCAAGCTCCCACGTCAAGCTTTCACCAGTCACTCCGTCCCAAACGACTTTCACTAGAGGTATTTCTTTGCCTCTCAACCGCTTCACTTCACGATCTTCGATCCTCACTGGTAAGGTCTCAACCGTAAGGTTATCTCTGACTTGCACATCATCTCTCTGGTTCACATGAGATGGATCCGGGACATACTTCCGAAGCTGCGACACATGAAACACATCATGCAAATTCGAAAGATGCGGTGGTAAACCCACTCGGTACGCCACCGTTCCAACTCTTTCCGATATCTGATACGTTCCAATAAACTTCGGGGTTAACTTCTTTGACTTCAACGCACGACCGACACCGGTCATATGAGTAACTCTTAGGAACACATGGTCTCCCTCTTGGAACTCAAGGTCCTTTCTACGCTTATCATGATAACTCTTTTGTCGACTCTGCGACGCTTTCATCTTCTCTTGGATCATCTTAACCTTCTCAGTAGTCTGCTGAACAATCTCTGGTCCTAAAACCACATTCTCACCTGACTCAAACCAACACAATACCCATGCGTGTTCCTTCAACCTTCTTTTATTCACGGTTTCATTTTCACTTATTTCGCTCTATGTTGTGTGTTTCTTGAAAGTGAATGCAACACAGAATGGGTAGAAGCATTCAACGGATGAAGCTCATCGGGGTTGAAGGAGACGAATTTGGATGGAAACGACGACATTAATGCTGAGTGAAGTTGAAGGATGAAGAAATCGATGATGAAGAAGACGAAATCAGTGATGAACATGGATGTGGGGGATGAACATACTCTGAATGAACGATAATAGGTTTCTAATTTTATTTTCTCAAGAAATTTTTTATTTCATTTCAATGTTAATTTGTTATTTAATTTTATTTTATATAATTTTAACATATGATGTACCTCAAATTTTTGTTGACTTTATAAGTATGGGGATCAAAATGCTAGTTTTAAAAATAAGGGTATTAAAAGTTAACAATTTTTAAAATAAAGGGATCAAAATTGCATTTAACAAATTAATTATTTAATCAGAAATGAAAGACACCAAAACAAACAAGAAGCAAAAAGAGAAAAAGCAAAACAATGACATTCACATCTCACTAGAAAATTAAATCTCAGAAAATTCAATCTTATTCACACAATAATTTTCATTCGTATAATCACTTTTTCCACCTTGATTTTTCTTCAAAATTCAATGTCCTCACTTTCCTTTCTCCTCATCACCCTCTTCACCCTCTCGCTTCTAACAGCTTCTTTCTCCGACAGGTAATTAAATTACACAAACACCCTTCCCTAATTTCACTCTAATGATTATTGTTTATTTAATAACATGGTAATGTGTTGTTAATGTTTGTATTAGCAGCAGGAAAGAATTAAGGAACAAAAATGAAAATGTGTTGAAGCAGTTAAGAAATTCTGTTTATTATTCAAACAGAATTGATCCTTCACGTGTTGTCCATATCTCTTGGCAACCAAGGTCAGGTACTTTCTTCAACTTTATTTCCCTTTATTCCTTTGTTATTATTATTATTATTATTATTGACAATTTGTAACAGAAAAATGTTCATTTCCATTTGGCGTAGATTTAGTTTTAAATTTAAGAAAATATTGGAATGCTAAGGGTAACTTTGGATTGTCTTGATATAATGGTTTATCTAATGATATGGTATAGATTTTGTGTTAATTATTACCCATTTTACATATGCAAATTTTCAATTTTATATACATTTTCGACTTGTTTTTCATATAAATTACTAATGAATCAAGGCCATGTTTGGATCAACAACTTAACTAATCGTTTATTATTAGAATTTGATTATAATTTGGGTTGAATTTAAAAAATTGGCTTGTGAGGCGAGAACTGACTTAATTTATAAACACATTGTCAGACCATATTTTCATCAAATGTGGACTCTAATACACCCCCTCACGACCATGACCGGACATCTGGAGCATGGCCTGAGTGGTCTGATAGCAGTGACTTGATAACAGGTTGCCCAACAGATCTTGGATAAACTTTTTTGGGTTGAGATCTAGGTATTAGAAATTTGGGTTGGGCCTAACTCAACCTTATAAAACCGGTTTGTGAAGTGAGAGTTTTCCCGACTTATAACCACATTGTTTGGCCATATCTTGGACTCTAACACTTATGATGTAAAGTGTTTAAGTATAATCAATTTCTATGACAAAAGATTATGTACACTGTTTTCATAAGCTATCATGGAGAGCTTATGTAAATAAACTGAAAACAACTTATGGATATTTCATAAGTTCTTCCAGACAGTCTCACAGGTGTTTGTATCAGTAGATAAACACAAATAAGTCAATCCATATAGGCCCTAATTTGTGGTTGCAGCAATGGCCTTAGTTGCTTCGTAAATCTTGATAGCAGGGACAATTGCAGTTAAATATGACCTTAATAATAGTTGTTGCGTAGACATTTAAAACTTCAATGCCGTATGTTAATTCGTGATCGCCGACTTTTTTTAGTGAAATTCTGTTTACAGCTAGTTGATTCTTTTCTTGCTTTTAGATTTTCAGACTTTGATGTTTCTTGTTCCTTTTGTTGTAGGGTCTTTCTGTACAAAGGCTTTTTGTCAGATAAGGAGTGTGACTACCTTATTTCTTTGGTATGTTGCAGTCTCATTGGTTTGGATTCTTATTTATTCATATTTTTCACTAATAGTTATAATTATTCCATCTGATATATCTACTCTAGAGTTTAACGGACATACATTGTCAGTGTAAATTAGTTTTACACTAATATCCAAGGGAAGCCTTTCATTTTTCCATGCCATATCATCATTTTAAATATACAGTTACAGATGTGGGGTGATGTGGCAAAATAAAGGATTTTCATTGTATATCAATGTAAAACTAATTTACAGTTACACTGCATTCCTTTAAATCATTTACTTCATCACTTGGTTTTAATTATAAGTAGAGCGGAGTTGAAGACTCTTCGCCATTTCTACTTACGTCTTTCAAACTAGTAAACTAGAGAAAATACAATGAGTTTTTTTTTCTTTTTTTGTAATTCTTGGTAAGAATATGAATAAGATTCTCAATCAAATAAGGCACTTTTGTAGTTATATTTTGGTTTTTCATTTGTTTTCAACTTGCTTTGTTGTTGATTTTTACTCTATTGTTTTTGCTAAGGCACAAGAAAAATCATCAGGAAATGGTGGCCGTTCAGAGAAAGAGGAAACTTCATTGGATATGGATGTGAGCCTGAACTTTTTTCTATACTTACTTCGATGAACTAGGCACTAGTAAATTAGGTTATGTTCAGTGTTCACACTTGATAGTTATAGTTTGCATTGTGAAAATTTTCGGTTGTTCTGACGTTGTTCGTTGTTTTCACCGATGGAAAAATCTTGTCTATTAGCTTATTCTTTGTGTAGGTCACTTTAAGAATAACTTAATGTAGGCCAATGTGATGGATTTTTGAATGATATTTAGTTATACATTTTATTTTCACTGTCAGACATATAAACCATTCTTAGGGTCCGTTTACTTTGTGAAAACATTGTTTTTATTTTAAAAAATGTGTGGTTATTTTACCGTGATGAGAACTTTTGAAGTGAATAATTGTGACGGAGAGATGATGAAATTTTAGTTAAAGATGATGCATTTCCAGAAATAATGAAATTTTGTTTGACATTTTCATTGTTTATGGAAAGTGGAAATGCATATAATCATTCACATCAAAAGTCTCTTACCTGTGCTTGTTAACAAGTAAAATTAACACAAATTTTAGACAACAAAAAATAGAATATGTTTTCACAAAGTAAACGGGCCCTTACGTTTCATCTCATAGTTTTAGCTTGTTCTTTATAAATAATGATGTATGATATGTTACTAAACATGTACTGATTATGTCTTAGGTTGACTTGGTTCTTAATTGAATACCAAAGCCTTTTCAACCAAGCGGTCAATAGTTATTGATCAACATATCCATTATGTTACACGTTCTTGTTGAATTTTCCTTCAATATTTCTATCCTATACCATTCAATCAACCATAACTTGTAAGCCAAGTGTTTTGCAAGTAAATGTTGAATTTAATTTTATTGTCGAAAATTAATATAGGATTACTTATAAAAGCAAATTGCCAGGCTTTGATATGGGATTCAGAAAAAAAACCCTGGACTTTGGACACTAATTACCTAATTAGTTAATTCCAAATTTTGAAAATGTAAAAGATGTCTTATAGAGTGCAACTACTCCTATATTTGTAGGTCCTAACCTGCTCTCGGCTCTGCTGTTTGTGACTCTCAGCATAAAGATATTGAAAAATGGTCTGCAATCGCAATTGTGGCTGCGGTGTCAAAGCTTTTAATGTTTATGTGACTGTGTCAGTGTGGTTGCATGAGCCATATTTGGCCATAATTTTCTGTAATATAAAAAATCATAACCTGACCGCGACCACAGTTTAAAACCTTGATTGTGACATCATTATCACTATAGCCAACATGTTGCAATTGCTTATTGTTTTAAGCTCGCGCCTTGACCATGAACATTTCATTAGTGTTATAAGTTATAGGCATGATATTGTAGACATTATTATGACGAGGTTCTACACTGTTCTGTTTTAGGATGATATTGTGGAGAGGATTGAAGAAAGACTTTCAGTTTGGACTTTCCTTCCTAAAGGTATCTATTTGATCAATCCACGCCAGTATTTAGCTGTCTGTGATACAAATTCTAATTGCTTATAATTGTCTTGCTCGTTGATAATCATTTCTACTAGAGAACAGCAAGCCTTTACAGGTCATGCATTATGGGCTTGAAAAAGATAGGAGGAACTTAGATTATTTCACAAACAAAACCAAATTGGAATTAACCAGTCCTTTGATGGCAACAGTGATTCTACATCTCTCAAATGCTACTCAAGGGGATCAAATCCTCTTTCCCAAATCAGTGGTGAGTATGGCAGTTCGAGTTTATCTTTTGTGTACTATTTATCTTTTAGGCTAAATTATACCTTTGGTCCCTTAAGTTATTTTTAGGTTTCACTATTGTCCCTTGATATTTGTTTTTCTTTTTCGGTTTCATTTCAGTCCCTTCAGATGTATAAATGTTAGACTTTGATTCTCTCTGTCATTTTTCATTTGAGTCCATAGGAAACATTTGACGAACTCAAACAGAAAACTAGCAGAGAATCACCAAAGTGTCTAATGATTGTAATTTAAGGGACCAAAATGAAACGAAAAAACATGGACCAAAGTGAAACCTAAAAATAACTTTAAGGGATTAAAATTGTAATTTAGGATATCTTGTTCTGGACCTTTCTTTTCTTCTTTTTGATTATGTTGAATGTATTCCACAGACCAACAGTAGCAGCTGGTCAAATTGTAGAAATAACAGTGAGATTCTCCAACCAGTTAAAGGGAATGCAGTTCTGTTTTTCTCTCTTAACCTAAATACATCTCCTGACAAGAGTAGCTTACATGCTCGATGCCCTGTCCTTAAAGGTGATATGTGGTCTGCAATTAAATTCTTCTATATAAGATCGATCGGTGGAGGGAAAGTCTCAACTACGCCGGAAGATGAAGATTGTACTGATGAGGATGATAGTTGTCCCGCTTGGGCAGCAACGGGAGAATGTCAACGGAACCCTGTCTACATGGTTGGATCTCCTGATTACTATGGTACATGTCGGAAAAGCTGCAATGCATGCTGATGAGAAGTTGGCTTTGCACAAATTTTTGACGTGGTTTCTTTTTTAATTTGATTGGAGAATAGGAACATATAGTAGAGTAAATTAACTAATATTCTCAGGATGTTCTTAAGCAACTATGATCTTCCTCAATTAACTAGGCAGTATATTATTTGCCTTCGCTTTTGAGAAATGTACATGTTGAGTTGTGCATTTTATTTAAAATTTGCCTCACGACATTCTGAGCTGCATATTAAAAGGTACTCAATATTGTATTACAATTGACATGTGCATTTTTTTAATAATGTGTTTGATGTATTTTGTCCTTTTAAAAAGAGTAGAGTTCCTAAGTAGTGAGTAACACTGATCAGGTCTAGCAAATTGGGTTGCTCCCTCTCAATTTTTGTTTTAATTCTTTTTTTAATTAGTCATTTCTTTTATTTTCATTTTCTTAGTTTAAATCAGATTCATTTTATTTTTATTTTTATTTTTAATTATTTATTGTCCAAAAATCAAAAATAGTCCAGATACGTCCAAAACAGTTGTCACCAAAACAGTTGTCACGTAACAAACATCCCAATCCGAAAATCACAGAATTCTTGCGGGAACGTAATCCGAAAATCACAGAATTCTTGCGGGAACGTAACAAACCCTAGACTTATAAAATAACCTGCACAACAGAATCGGAGGGGATCGCAATACAGAAGACAGACAAAAATCACACAAAAACACACAATCACAACACACAGCAGCGGACAACCGAATCCATCAACCAATTTACCGGATCGCACATAATCACATCCACCACCGTGGACAGTAACACACAAAAACAACCAGAAACCCTCGCAACAAAACGCACACAGCTGCGTTCAGAAACAATTCTCAATCGCACAACAAACACGCATTACGGTCGTGACACAACAACGGCCGTCACAGCCACGTATAACACAAACGGCCGGCCAATAACACGCTCAAACCGACGCATCCAAACTGTCACAGATCCGCACACACACGCAAACGGGAGCAATACGCACGGCAGCCAAACTGCAAGCCAAAACAACCACCGGTCATCAAACACGAACGCAACACACGCGCAAAAACAGTACCAGCAACACAACCGTACGGCCGTAACTCAATCAAGGAGGAGGCAAATTTTCTTTTTTCTATATTGTTATGTATTTTGTAGATCTAGGGTTGTAGGATTAGGATTTGGGAATTTGGAGTGTGAAAACGGGTAGAGGAGAACAAAAGAAGAAGAAAGCACAAAAAAATTTTAAAAAAAAGTTGTTTTGCGGTTTCCGGCGGCGGCGCTGCCACCTTTTGCCGGCCACCACCGCCGGGAAATTCATATTGCTCGCCGTTGAAGAAGGAGGGGCGGCGGCGCTGCCACTATTGGCCGGCCACCACCTGCCGAAAAATTCATATTGCTCGCCGGAGAAGAAGGAGGGGCGCCGGAATCTTCATCTGGCTGCTCCCTCCGAACCCAGAACGTAGGAGAATTGAGAGAGGGTTTTAGTGAGAAAAAGGGAAGGTTAGAGAGAGAAACAAATCTCAAAAATGAAGAAAATGGGTCTCACAACCCTTATATATCCACCAGACCCAAAACCGACCCAGTACCCACACCCTTAAACCGACCCGGTTCGGTTTCCCTTCAAGCCCATTTCCATTTTTTACTTTCTGCACCCCCTGGTTACTGCCTGCACCCCCGGTCTCTTTATTTTTGCATTTTTTTTCTTTTTTTTTTACATGCATCGTTATTTTCCTCATTTTAATTCCGTATTTTTTTTTTATTTTCATCATCACATGCATATTTATTTGTTGGGTTTTATCGCATTAGGTTTTATGTAGTTTATTCGTTTTTCCGCCATTTATTTTATTGCAAACCTTAGAATGTATAATAGGTTTTATGTAATAGCTTAGGTGCATGTGTGCGTGCGTGTGTGTATGCCTTTCTTTTTATGCTCTTAGCTTAGGTTAAAGGTCCTCGTGGTGGTCCAACGCCACCATGAGCTACTCCGCGCTTTTATTCCTTTCCGCTCCGTTAGTTTAATCATTAAAAAAAAAACAAAAACATTCAAATAATAAAAAACACAAAAAACATTTTTCACAATAAACCTCGATCCACAAATCGAGTGATTCGTTTTTTTCTATTTCTTTATTTAATCAAACATTAAATCAATCTAATTCTATTTTGAGTCATTTTCTTTTAACTTAAAAAGCACAAACCAATTCTCATTTGCCACTTGGCTTTTTATTTTAAAACCTTTTTTCAAAACTAATAAAAAACACAAAACAAATCAAACAAAATTTTTACCCCGAACTACGAGGTTCTGATCCCTCACGGGGTACGTAGGCAAAGGACCTGGTCCTTCCGAATCAATAAAATGTAGATAATTAGGTCTTTCTTTCTTTAATCATTTAAAATTCCATTTTTTCAAAACAAGCAAGTTATAGCACATAAATTAAATAAAGTTGAAAGGTTCTCGTAGAGTACTACGAATATTTAGGGTGCTAATAACTTCCCTAAATATAACCAACCCTCGGACCCCACCACCTTTTAAATAAATTTTTTCAATCAAAGTCGTGAAATAATTTAGTGACTCAAAAGCTAATCAAATAGCCTTGATCTCCGAAAAATGACGTGACAGAAATGGCGACTTCACTGGGGAATAATTCAGGGGTTGAGCCTAACTTGACTTTGTTTAAATTTTTGTGCTATAATTTGCTTAACAAAAACAAAAACAAAAAATAAAAGATGGAAACACGTGTATATATGTTTCCCTCCTTTTTCTTTCTCCGTTCTTCGTGAGTGGTGAGATAAGTTCTACACCCGGGCTTGAGAGAAATATAAGATAGGACGGCGGTATCATAGTCCCAAGCCAGGCCAAGAGTACTCTTCGGGGTTGGCACATGTGATAACCCCACTCAATGGAGAGATCTTGGAAGTATATTTGTTTGTCAATGTGAGTACTCATGTTTGGCATACTATTTTGAGTGACCGTTGAAGTTGAGAACCTTAGTTACACTTAGCCCATCTTGGCCTTTTAGGACGTAGTGCGGTGGCTAATCGAGAGTACTCTTGAATTAGTCGATACGCGATACTACACCCAAACGAGACTATCCTACGAATATCATTGAAATGGGAGTACTCCCGTCACCCGATAAATGTGCAGAATTGGTTGAAAACTTTGGGAACTTGGTAGAACCCGTGATACATGTACAAATGAAACCATAGTCCTTACCACTTGGCGTACTTACCCTTTGCTTCAACATTATGGGCCTAAAAGCCTAAACTATGTTTTTACCATTTCTTTTAGCATAACCATGCATTTATTCATAAATACTTTTCATTCATTAAATATCGAAGGACTTATATAAAGTTTTATTGTAAACATCATAGGGCATGGCTCTTCCAACGAGGTACATTAGGCAGTACAATTTTATAAAACCGGATCTCTTGAGTTTAAGGAAGCTAGGAAGAAAGGTGGCCTGCTCAGAACGCTTTCACAGAAACTATGGAAACTTGCTCGGTATCGTCAAAATGGATGTTGATGAAGGACTCCTCCAAACTTTTGTCCAGTTCTATGACCCGGCTTATCATTGTTTTGGGTTCCTGGATTATGTAACGCCCCGTTTTCCCAACAACGTAATATTAATATAAATTTAGAGTAAATCAACAAACGGAGCATTACACTGATTTCCGAAAATTTCATAAATAGATTAAAAATACTATTTATTCAACAACATAATATTGCAGCGGAAAAATCTTTTAAAACGTTACAACCACATCATATAATCTGGCACAAGGCCCCAACATGAGAAATATTCAACATTTATTTTCAACATAAAACTCCAACGGCATGCTTCAAAATTTGATACATAAAGGAATGAAAATACAACAACTAAATCCCATCCCGTTACGTATCAGAGCCCTAAGACACATGAGCCACCACTTCTACTATTCTGGATCACCTGCAAGTTACCCATACGAAGGGCAACATTTTTAAGCAGAAGGGGTGAGATTCACAAACAACAATAATATATATATAATTCATCAACCGAATTAAAACAACAACATTTGTAACAACAGGCATCATTAACCACAACTACATCAATTCATATTTAATTGACAACAACATCATCAAAGGCAACAACAATACCAACGACTCGACCATCAACGACGACTATGACAATGCACCAACGACAACTACTAATGCAATATGCATGTGGTACCATTTAACGCGTTTGAATGACAAGGCATTCCAGGCCATGAGCCCTCAACAGTTTGAATGGTTAAAGCATTCCAAGGCATAAGCCCTCAACAATTGAATGAACTGGCATTCCAGGGCATAAGCCCTCAACGGTTGAATGATTAACATTCCAGGGCATGAGCCCTCAACAATTCATGAGTATGAAAATGGACTCAATTTGTGTATATCAACATACAACTTATCAACGACTACGACAACAACAATTGTGCCTACATCATTTATGACACACTACACAACTTAGACAACAACGACATCAAACAACGGAAATCAACGATATAGCATATATAATTGAATATATATATATATATATATATATATATATATATATATATATATTCACATAGTTTTACTTTCATTTATAATATTCACTACATAAACAAGGTTAAATAAATCAAGAAAACATTTTAGGATGCTCAGATTAATGTCCTAATGTACGAAGCAAAATTCAGAAAATGGCCGTACAGGACCTATCTCGCTTAAGCGAAGGCCTGTTCGCTTAAGCGAACAAAAAGCCGAAGGTCAGGAAGTTGCTCGCTTGGGGTTCGCTTGTGGCTCGCTTCAAGCGACCTAAATGACGAAGGTTGGGAATTGCTCGCTTACGAGCTCGCTTGTGGCTCGCTTGAGCGTGCGGTCTATTGCAAATTATGGGCCGCTCGCTTAAGCGAAGGTCATCTCGCTTAAGCGAAGCATCATCTGGGCAGTGCAAAAACTCACGAATTTTCTAACTCTTTTTGATCCCCTGATCACCCAAAATGAATTACAAAAATGTTTACAGGTTCTATATGCAACACAACATCCAAAACAACTCAGAAACATGCATTAACAACATAATTTACAACATTTAGCAACATATCATAACTTTCTAACCCTAACTCAAGAACACAAGTTTTCAATTCAATTTCAGCAATTATATACATATCATCAATTGAAAGTTAGCCTCACCCTTACCTGAATTTAGATGAACAAAACTCTACAGAATCAGGATCTCCTATTGGCTCTTCTCCCTTGTTCTTGGTTTCTCTCCCTTTCTCCGAAAACTCTGTTGGAACAAAGGGTGTTTCACAATTATACCACTTAAAGTTTTGATGATAACAAGGTATTTAAACTATCAATTGGATATGCTAAAAGTTTATTCAAGTGTACAGGATCATTATCAAAGATTCATTTTCAAGAGGTTCTGACTGAATGAATTAAAGAGCAAAGGAATTTTAGATTGAAGCTTGAAGAGCATCTGATTGAAAGCGCTCCTGAAAAATCAGAAGCATAGTGCGTCTGAAGAAAATGTAACACCCCGTTTCCCAAAATGACATAATAATATGCAACAATCATCAGAGTTCAGCAAACAACGGAGTATTACATCTACTTTTCAAAATTATTTAAATAGAATATAAAAACTATTTAAAAACAATCAACAAATTCCATCATATTAAAATTCTGCAGCGGAAAATCTTTAATTCAAAACATCAACATCAAATATACTACAAGTAAGTTCTTGGCACAAAGGCCTTAACATCAATAAGAATTATTCGTTAACAGAATCCTCAACAACATGGTTCAACAAGTGATACATAAGGAATGAAGAATTAAACATGCAATATTCCCATCCCGTTACGCATCAGAGCCCTAGACACAAGAGCCATCAACCTACAAGCCTTCATTACCTGCACTTGCCCACAAGGCGGCAATTCCAGCAGAAGGGGTGAGTTCACAAAACAAAGTAATATATATAATATATGAATCCATCAAATAAATTGATAATAATCAACAACTTCAATATCAACCATCAGCAGCATAAGCAATGAAATCAGCTTCACATTATCATATTAATTCTTCTTTGATTAATAATAGCAACAACACACTTGCGGCGACACCTCACCAACAACAACTCTACAAGACTCCGTCAACAACTAATGCAAGACTCCATCAACAACTAATGCATCATGCATATGTGGTACCAAACTACGTGCGTTGAATGCTAAGCATTCCAGGGCATAAGCCCCCAACAATTTGGATGGTTAAAGCATCCCAGGGCATAAGCCCCCAACAGGTGAATGACTAGCATTCCAGGGCATAAGCCCTCAACGGTTGAATGTATAAAACATTCCAGGGCATAAGCCCCCAACGATGCAAATGAGTATGAATGACTCTATGGTGTATATCTGCATACAACCCTACAACAACTAATGGTGCATATCAGCATGCAACCAACAACAACAACTACTTAGGACATCAACGACTGTGTCTAACAACTAAGACACCCTCCCCAACTGGATAACACCACTCAACAACATCAAGGATAACTTCAAACTTAGCAAAGCATAATTAATTTCATGTAATCATACATAAATCCATCTTAATCATCTTCATATATAAGTTTTATCATCTAAACAATTCTTAATAAATCCAATAAACAAGTTAGGAAGCTTAGGTTTGGGTTAGGAGCACTTTGAAAAATTACACAAAATGGTCGCACAGGACCAATCTCGCTTAAGCGAAGCTAATCTCGCTTCAAGCGACTTAAATGACGAAAGTCTGGGGGAATCTCGCTCGGGGTTCGCTTGCATCTCGCTTAAGCGAAATTTCATCTGGACAGCATTCTGGGAATCTCGCTTAAGCGAAAAATATCTCGCTTCAAGCGAAGCTTCATCTGGGCAGTTTTCAAACTACGATTTTCTAAGCCCTAAATCATCCAAAAACCCAATTTTGATCCCCCAATCACCTAAAATGAATTAGAACAATGTTTATGGGTTCACTACTCACCAAAACAACAAAACATCTCATAGAAACATCATCAATCATAACATAATTCATCAACAATGGCATTTTTATAACTATTAAACCTAAACCAACAAATCATCATTTTCAATCCATTTCATGAAGTCATATAAATATATATCAGCTATTGAATCATAAACCCACCCTTACCTGATTAAATGAACAAAGCAAGCTACAACAATCAATCTTCTAGGCTAATCCCCTTGTTCTTGGTTCTTCTCCCTTCTACCCAAAAAGCTTATGTTTTTGTTTTCTCTTATACGTATAATTGTTTACTGACTTTTCTATTTCCTTTACCAACCAAAGTATAACTCCCCTTTTTCTATTAACTCCTTCCTTAATCTCCTTTAATTCACATTAACCCCAAAATTCTAATAATTAATAATTATTCCTCCTATTTTCATAATTCAATGCAAATAATCACCAATTTTCATATAAAAAAATATAAATCAAATAACACACCACATATCACATAATTATTTATGAATTCAAATAAGTTATGCAAAACAACTAAAAATAACAAAAAAACAACTAGGGCGTTACAACTCTCCCCAACTTGGAGAATTTCGTCCTCGAAATATTACCTCAAGCAACAAACAACTCAGGATAGGATTCTTGCATCTTGCTCTCCAATTCCCAAGTCAAACTTTCACCAGTCACACCACCCCAAACAACCCTCACCAAAGGTATTTCCTTGCCTCTCAGCTGCTTCACCTTATGATCATCAATCCTTAAAGGTAAAGTCTCAACGGTAAGGTTATCCTTAACTTGCACATCATCTATAGGAATAACATGAGAAGGGTCTGCTACATATTTCCTCAGCTGCGACACATGAAACACATCATGCAAGTTCGATAGATGTGGTGGCAATCCAATCCGATATGCCACGGTTCCAACCCTCTCTGAAATCTGATAAGGACCAATGAACTTTGGAGTCAACTTCTTAGACTTCAATGCACGTCCTACACCCGTCATAGGAGTAACCCTCAAAAACACATGATCACCCTCCTGAAATTCAAGGGCCTTTCTTCGTTTGTCATGGTAACTCTTCTGACGATCTTGCGATGCTTTCATCTTTTCTCTTATCAACTTGACCTTTTCTGTGGTCTGTTGAACCAACTCTGGTCCTAACACAACACTTTCACCCGACTCAAACCAACACAAGGAGTTCTACACCTTCGACCATACAAAGCTTCGAACGGTGCCATACCAATACTCGAATGGTAACCATTGTTGTATGTGAACTCTATCAACGGTAAGTGGCTGTCCCAAGCTCCACCTTGCTCGAGTACACACACCCTCAACAAATCTTCTAAGGATTGGATAGTCCTCTCCGACTGACCATCTGTCTGCGGATGATAAGCCGAACTCAGCCTCAATTTCGAACCCAATGCATCTTGCAAACTCTTCCAAAACCTTGAAGTGAACCTCGGATCTCTATCTGACACAATACTTGACGGAACACCATGCAACTTCACGATATCACGAATGTAAATCTCCGCCAACTGAGCTACTGGATAACTAATATTGATCGGAATAAAGTGCGCCGACTTAGTCAACCTGTCGACCACGACCCAAATGGCATCATGCCCTCTTGGAGTATTCGGTAAACTCGTCACAAAATCCATAGAAATGCTATCCCACTTCCACTCAGGCACATCTAACGGAGTCAACAGCCCTGCAGGCTTCTGATGCTCAACCTTAGACTTCTGGCAAGTCAAACATGCATACACAAACTGAGCAACATCTCTTTTTAAACCGGACCACCAAAACAATTTCCTCAAGTCATGATACATTTTAGTAGCTCCCGGATGAATACTCAAACTACTCTTGTGACTTTCTTCTAAAATCAACTTCTTCAAACCCTCATCATCAGGAATACAAATCCTTCCTCTAAACCTCAACACACCTTGGTTATCAACCTTGAAATCACTATCCGCATTTTGATCACTAGCAGCCATCAAATCCACAAACTTAACATCAATCTTTTGCGCCTCCTTGATACTATTCAAGAAATCACTATTAATCTTCAACATGCCCAACCGCACACTCTGAGGTGACCTTTCACAAACAAGACTCAAGTCTCTAAACTGTTCAAGCAACTCGAACTCTTTTACCATCATAGCCGACATATGCAATGTCTTTCTACTCAATGCATCCGCAACCACATTGGCTTTACCGGGATGGTAATTCAAGCCAAAATCATAATCCTTAAGCAACTCAAGCCATCTCCTCTGCCTCATGTTCAACTCCTTCTGATCAAACAAATATTTTAAACTTTTGTGATCACTAAATACTTCAAATCTGGAACCGTACAAATAGTGCCTCCAAATTTTCAACACAAACACCACAACTGCTAACTCTAAATCATGTGTAGGATAATTCTTCTCATGGATCCTCAACTGCCTAGAAGCATACGCTACCACCTTGCCATCTTGCATCAGAACACCACCTAAATCCAGCTTAGATGCATCACAATAAACAACAAAAGGTTCTTCCGGCTTCGGCAAAATCAAAATAGGAGCAGTCGTCAATCTTTGCTTTAACTCATTGAAACTACTCTCACATTGAGTATCCCACACAATTGCTTTTCCTTTACAAGTCAATTGCGTCAAAGGAAGTGCCAACTTTGAAAATCCTTCAATGAACCTGCGATAATAGCCAGCCAAACCAAGAAAACTTCTAACCTCGGTAACTGACTTCGGTGTTTCCCACTGCGACACAGCATCAACCTTCGAAGGATCTACAGCAATACCATTACCAGAAATGATGTGGCCAAGAAAACTTACTTCATGCAACCAGAATTCGCACTTGGATAACTTGGCATACAACTTCTTTTCTTTCAGCACTTGCAATACAATCTTCAAATGCTCTGCATGCTCTGCTTCAGTCTTAGAATAAATCAAGATATCATCAATAAATACAACAACAAATTGATCCAGATACTCATGAAAAATTCTGTTCATGTACTCCATAAACACACCGGGCGCATTAGTAACACCAAACGGCATCACCTTATATTCATAATGACCATATCGTGTCCTAAAGGCCATCTTTTGCATATCCTCATCCTTCACTTTAATCTGATGGTAACCCGACCTCAAGTCAATCTTACTAAATACACGAGCACCCACTAGTTGATCCATCAAGTCATCAATCCTCGGGAGTGGATACCTGTTCTTGATCGTCACTTTGTTTAACTGACGGTAATCAATACACAACCGCATGCTACCATCCTTCTTCTTTACCAACAACACCGGCGCTCCCCATGGTGAAACACTCGGTCTCACAAACTTCTTGTCAAGTAAGTCTTCCAACTGCTTCTTTAACTCAGCTAACTCCGAAGCTGACATTCGGTAAGAAGCCATCGACACAGGCTTCGTACCCGGCACAAGATCAATTGCAAACTCGACTTCCCTCTCAGGTGGCACATCTGGAATCTCATCAGGAAAAACTTCAGGAAATTCTTTCACAACAGGCAGTCCATCAATCACAGCTTGATTCTCCACCGACAAGTACGCCAACAAGGAAAACATCAAGACTCCATCTCGTTCTAACTGCTTCATCTGCTTGGTAGATAAAAACTCCGCTCCACTCTCTTCTTCCGCAAAAGAAAAACGCACGGTCTTGCTAAAACAACTACTACGAACATGGTTATACTCTAACCAGTTCTCTACGCAACAAACAACAAAACAGGGCAACAAAAGACAGTTTAAAGCTGTCACACAACACTACTAGGCTCGACACGACTCTACTAATGGTCTGACGGACCGACCTGCTCTGATACCAATTGTAACACCCCGTTTCCCAAAATGACATAATAATATGCAACAATCATCAGAGTTCAGCAAACAACGGAGTATTACATCTACTTTTCAAAATTATTTAAATAGAATATAAAAACTATTTAAAAACAATCAACAAATTCCATCATATTAAAATTCTGCAGCGGAAAATCTTTAATTCAAAACATCAACATCAAATATACTACAAGTAAGTTCTTGGCACAAAGGCCTTAACATCAATAAGAATTATTCGTTAACAGAATCCTCAACAACATGGTTCAACAAGTGATACATAAGGAATGAAGAATTAAACATGCAATATTCCCATCCCGTTACGCATCAGAGCCCTAGACACAAGAGCCATCAACCTACAAGCCTTCATTACCTGCACTTGCCCACAAGGCGGCAATTCCAGCAGAAGGGGTGAGTTCACAAAACAAAGTAATATATATAATATATGAATCCATCAAATAAATTGATAATAATCAACAACTTCAATATCAACCATCAGCAGCATAAGCAATGAAATCAGCTTCACATTATCATATTAATTCTTCTTTGATTAATAATAGCAACAACACACTTGCGGCGACACCTCACCAACAACAACTCTACAAGACTCCGTCAACAACTAATGCAAGACTCCATCAACAACTAATGCATCATGCATATGTGGTACCAAACTACGTGCGTTGAATGCTAAGCATTCCAGGGCATAAGCCCCCAACAATTTGGATGGTTAAAGCATCCCAGGGCATAAGCCCCCAACAGGTGAATGACTAGCATTCCAGGGCATAAGCCCTCAACGGTTGAATGTATAAAACATTCCAGGGCATAAGCCCCCAACGATGCAAATGAGTATGAATGACTCTGGTGTATATCTGCATACAACCCTACAACAACTAATGGTGCATATCAGAATGCAACCAACAACAACAACAACTACTTAGGACATCAACGACTGTGTCTAACAACTAAGACACCCTCCCCAATTGGATAACACCACTCAACAACATCAAGGATAACTTCAAACTTAGCAAAGCATAATTAATTTCATGTAATCATACATAAATCCATCTTAATCATCTTCATATATAAGTTTTATCATCTAAACAATTCTTAATAAATCCAATAAACAAGTTAGGAAGCTTAGGTTTGGGTTAGGAGCACTTTGAAAAATTACACAAAATGGTCGCACAGGACCAATCTCGCTTAAGCGAAGCTAATCTCGCTTCAAGCGACTTAAATGACGAAAGTCTGGGGGAATCTCGCTCGGGGTTCGCTTGCATCTCGCTTAAGCGAAATTTCATCTGGACAGCATTCTGGGAATCTCGCTTAAGCGAAAAATATCTCGCTTCAAGCGAAGCTTCATCTGGGCAGTTTTCAAACTACGATTTTCTAAGCCCTAAATCATCCAAAAACCCAATTTTGATCCCCCAATCACCCAAAATGAATTAGAACAATGTTTATGGGTTCACTACTCACCAAAACAACAAAACATCTCGTAGAAACATCATCAATCATAACATAATTCATCAACAATGGCATTTTTATAACTATTAAACCTAAACCAACAAATCATCATTTTCAATCCATTTCATGAAGTCATATAAATATATATCAGCTATTGAATCATAAACCCACCCTTACCTGATTAAATGAACAAAGCAAGCTACAGCAATCAATCTTCTAGGCTAATCCCCTTGTTCTTGGTTCTTCTCCCTTCTACCCAAAAAGCTTATGTTTTTGTTTTCTCTGATACGTATAATTGTTTACTGACTTTTCTATTTCCTTTACCAACCAAAGTATAACTCCCCTTTTTCTATTAACTCCTTCTTTAATCTCCTTTAATTCACATTAACCCCAAAATTCTAATAATTAATAATTATTCCTCCTATTTTCATAATTCAATGCAAATAATCACCAATTTTCATATAAATGAATATAAAAGAAATAACACACCACATATCACATAATTATTTATGAATTCAAATAAATTATGCAAAACAACTAAAAATAACAAAAAAACAACTAGGGCGTTACAGAAAACGCTCCTGAAGATGACGTCATCAGAAGCTAGCTCTCTAGAAGCAAGTTCATCAGAAGCCATTTCACCAGAGGCTGAAAAGCGTTGACAAAGTACTGTGTACGAAATGTACAACCACTAAGTCTGCGCATGTCTCTGCAACTACCATCTCTGCATTGTGTCTCCTATACAAGACAAGAATAATAACAATATTCGCAGACATTGTTCCTTTCGTTATTGGAATGGATTTGAAATTGTTTTTCAAAGGACAATCTTCAAATCAGGCAAAAGATCAATGGTGATAAATCAAAGCTTTAGTCAAGACAAATTGATGAGCTGGCTAGTTCCCAACGTCTCTCAAATCCTCTATAAATAGAGATGAAGACTTGAAGAACTAACACACATATACGCGAACAAGACTTGTGCTATTTTTCATATTCTCAAAGTCGCAAACATTGCTCATCAACAACTTAGATAATTCTTACAAAAGATCATATCTTAGAATTTCTAAGTGTCTAGAAAAACAGAGTCTGTTCTGTTCGTATTGTTTTGTGAATACCTCTGATTGTATATCAAGTATTCAAAACTCTTTTCAATTCTTTGTAATTGTTTATAAGTCTCTTGGAGTTGTCCTTGAGCATAGAAGTCTCTTTCTTGTGTGATTGAGCAAAGGAAGTCTCTTTTTTGTGTGATTGAGCAAAGGAAGTCTCTTACTTGTGTGTTTGAGCAACTTGTAATTTGATATTACATTTTAGTGGAACTCTCCTTGGAAGTGCAAGGGGGACAGGACTACTTCCGGATTGTGGAAGGAACCTGTATAAATTGCTTGTGTTCCTCTTCTGTTTCCTGCATTCTTACTCTCTATCCGCTGCACTAAAACTCTGAACTCTATCAGACTCTAAACTTTTCAGACTCTGATCCTAAGAACAGTTGTTTATTTTTGTGAGAAAGAAACATTTTTGAAAACACAATTCAACCCCCCCTTCTTGTGTTTTTCCCACCTTCAGTTGGTATCAGAGCTTCGACTCTGTAGCTAGCACTTAACCGTGTTACAGTAAACGATCGGAGAAAAACATGTCTGGCAAAGATGCTTCTGGTTCTGGTTCTGTTGTACACTATGACTACAGCAACAACAACAGAAATGAAAGATCTGCTAATCACAACAAACCTCCCAAGTTTAATGGTGATCCGGAAATGTTCTCTTGGTGGAAGACCAAGATGTATAGTCACATCATGGGAATGGATGAAGAGTTGTGGGATGTTCTTGAAGATGGCGTTGGTGATTTGAAGTTGGATGAAGAAGGTGCTGCTTTTGATAGGAAAGCTCACACTGCTGAGCAGAAAAAGCTTTATAAGAAACATCATACGATCAGAGGCATTCTTGTGGCTGCCTTGCCTCATAAAGAGTACTTAAAGATGAGTGACAAATCAACAACGAAGGCTATGTTCACCTCATTGTGCTCACTTTATGAGGGTAACAAGAAAGTCAGAGAAGCTAAGGCTACTATGCTTGTTCATCAGTACGAGTTGTTCAGAATGAAGGAGGACGAAAACATTGAGACCATGTACTCAAGGTTTCAGACTCTTGTTTCTGGACTTCAGATTTTGAAGAAAAGCTACGTAGCGTCTGATCATGTGAACAAGATTCTGAGAAGTTTACCTGCCAAGTGGAGACCAAAAGTGACAGCCATTGAAGAAGCTAAAGATTTAAACACTTTGAGTGTTGAAGATCTTATAAGCTCTTTAAAGTGTCATGAGATAGGTCTTAATGAGCATGAACCTGTCAAGAAGCCTAATTCTATTGCACTGAAATCTAGAGGCAAGTCAAGTAAGGCTCTGAAGGCATTAGAGTCTGAAGAAGAATCTACATCTGAAGATTCTGATGAAGACCCTGAAATTGTTCAAGAGATGGCTATGCTCATCAACAGACTACAATATCTTGCTAAGAAGAACAAGAAGTTCATGAGTAGAGGCAGTAGTCACAAAAGCTCTAGAAAAGAAGAACAGAAAGGTTGCTTTAACTGCAAGAAGATTGGACACTTCATTGCTGAATGTCCAGACCTGCAGAAAGAAAAATCCAAAGAAAAATCAAAGAAGCCAACCTTCAAATCCAACAAATTCAAGAAGCAAATCAAGAAGAGTTTGATGGCAACTTGGGAAGATCTGGATAATGAGTCTGAGTCTGACAAAGATGATGCTAAAGATGAAGCAAAAATAGCTCTAGCTTTGGTAGCTACTGCTGAAAATGAAAAAGATTCATCTGATGTTGAGTCAAGTACAGACTCTGAAACTGAAACTGAGGTATATTCTAAACTCAATAAATCTGAATTGATTGATTCTCTCAAGGAACTTCTTGGCCATTATGAAAACCAATCCACTGAGTTGAGGAGAGTTAAGAAACGATACATTAAGCTGCTAAAACTCCATGAATCAACTAAGATGGAAATGGATGCTTTACAACAAGAAAATAATGATTTAAAAACAATGACTAAGAAAGGTGATAATAAACCTTTATCTGAGCAGGATGCTGCTCTTCAAGAGTTTATTAACACAGGAATTGATAGAACCAAAGTTGCATCTATGATTTATAGCATAAATCAGAACAATAAAAAGGGAATTGGCGTTACAGGAGGAAACTCTAGTGAAGTAATTCTGAAACCTTGTTCTAATAACATCAAGGAGGGACTGAAAACTCACTTTGTGTCTGAGTCTGGAAAAACTTCTCATTCAGAACCTAATTCTTTAAATTCAAAGGTAATGACTAAGTCAAAACTTGACAACCAAAAGACAAAGGTAATGAATGAATCTAAATCAAAAGCTCCAACGTTACAGATTCTGAAAAGATCAGAACCTAATAAACAGGTTCTGAAGAAAACAGAGTCTGAAACTCAAAAGCCTACATTTCAGAGGAAGGAAGCTGTCTTTGTTAAGTCACATTCTAAGACTAAAGGTTCTGAATCTAAAGTCTGGAAGAAGACAAAACAAGACAATTTCAGACAGAAAACACAAATGAGACTCAGAACTCCTAGAACTAACCCAAGATGACCCATGAAGATATGGGTACCTAAGACAGAAATTGTTGATGTTGCAGGTTTGTCTAAAAGGAAACGAAAAGCAGAAGTCCTGGTATCTGGACAGTGGCTGCTCGCGACATATGACGGGAGAAAAGTCTATGTTCCTAACCCTGACCATGAAAGAGGGAGGAACTGTGGGATTTGGAGGAAACCAAACTGGCAAAATCATTGGTACTGGAACATTTGGTAACTCCTCAGTCTCAATTAATAATGTGTGGTTTGTAGATGGACTAAGGCATAACCTACTAAGCATAAGTCAATTCTGTGATAATGGTTATGACGTCTTGTTTAATAAGAACAACTGCACAGTGATCAACAAAGATGATCAATCTGTAGTTTTTAAGGGAAAGAGAAAGAACAATGTATACAAGATTAATTTTTCAGAACTGACTGATCAGAAGGTATTTTGCCTTTTGTCAATGAGTGATAAGAAATGGCTGTGGCACAGAAGGTTGGGACATGCTAACTGGAGGTTAATCTCTAAACTTAGCAAGTTACAATTTGTCAAAGGCTTAACAGACATTGACTATTATTCAGATGCACTGTGTGGTGCATGTCAAAGGGGAAAAATTGTTAAAACTTCTTTCAATTCAAAAAAAATTGTTTCTACCTCTAGACCCTTGGAACTACTCCATATTGATTTATTTGGACCAGTTAGTACTGCATCCCTATATGGAAGTAAATATGGATTGGTTATAGTTGATGATTACAGTAGATGGAGTTGGGTTAAGTTTCTTAAATCTAAAGATGATTCATATGATGTGTTTACCAAATTCTGCATTCAAGTGCAATCTAAAAAGGAACTGAAAATTTTAAAAGTCAGAAGTGATCATGGGGGAGAATTTGAAAATGAGCCATTTGAAATATTTTGTGAAAAATTTGGAATTGTCCATGAATTCTCTTCTCTTAGAACTCCACAGCAAAATGGGGTTGTAGAGAGAAAGAATAGGTCACTACAAGAAATGGCAAGAACCATGATTCACGAAAACAACCTGGCAAAACATTTTTGGGCAGAAGCAGTAAACACAACATGTTATGTTCAGAACAGGATCTATATCAGACCCATACTGAATAAAACAGCATATGAACTCTTTAAAGGCAGGAAACCTAACATTTCTTACTTTCATCAGTTTGGATGTACATGTTACATCTTAAACAATAAAGTCTATCTGAAGAAATTTGATGCAAAGGCACAAAAGGGAATCTTTCTAGGTTACTCTGAGAGGTCTAAGGCATACAAACTGTATAACTTAGAAACACTTTGTGTTGAAGAGTCTATGCATGTCAAATTTGATGACAAAGAGCCTGGAAGTAAAATTTCATAGCAGAATGAAAGTATTGCAGGTTCAGAAGAGTCTGATGATTATTTAGAACCTGATCAGACTTCAGAGTTGAATGATGCTTCAGAAGCTGTGACAGCTCCTGATGTCCCAATTGTAGAAGCTTCTGAAGAAGCTCAAGATGATTCACAACAAGTTATCCAGTCCAGAAACTCATTCAACTACAAGTCTTCTCATCCTGAGGATCAAATCATTGGCAACAAGGAAAGTCCCAGAAGAACTAGATCACACTTCAGACCTGAAGAGTCTGCCTTGGGATTGGTGTCCATGATAGAACCTACAACAGTTGATGAAGCACTAGCTGATGATGGATGGATCTTAGCAATGCAAGATGAACTCAATCAATTCAAAAGAAATGATGTATGGGATCTTGTACCTAAGCCTGAACACAAGAACATTATTGGAACCAAATGGGTGTTTAGGAACAAGCTAGATGAATAGGGAAAAGTAATCAGAAACAAAGCCAGGCTTGTTGCTCAAGGATACAGCCAACAAGAAGGCATTGATTATACTGAAACTTTTGCTCCAGTTGCAAGATTGGAAGTAATCAGGTTACTTCTTTCCTACGCAGTAAATCACAACATAACTTTGTATCAAATGGACGTTAAAAGTGCATTTCTCAATGGCGTCATTTCTAAAGAAGTGTTTGTGAAACAACCACCTGGTTTTGAGGATTTAAGACATCCTGAATACGTTTATAAGCTAAAGAAATCTGTGTATGGTCTGAAACAAGCTCATAGAGCCTGGTATGACAGACTAAGCAATTTCTTGCTTAAAAATGATTTTAAAAGAGGACAGGTTGACACAACACTCTTCAAGAAGACACTTGAGAAAGACATTCTGATTGTGCAAATTTATGTTGATGATATCATTTTTGGTTCAACTAATAGATCTCTTTGCAAGGAATTTTCTAAGATGATGCAGGAGTTCTTCCTAGGAATTCATGTAACACCCCGTTCCCGAAATAACGTAATAATAAGAATAATAATCATAATAATCAGAGTTATTCAACAAACAACGGAGTATTACACTACTTTTCAAAATTATTTAAATAGAAAATAAAACTATTTAAAACCATCAACAACTTCATCATATTAAAATTCTGCAGCGGAAAATCTTATTCAAAACTACATCATAACCTTGGCACAAAAGGCCATCAACATATTAAAATTATCCAACAAATTAATCCCAACAACATCTTCTTCAAATAAATGATACATAAAGGAATACAAGAAAGATAACGCTTCCCATCCCTACTATGTATCAGAGCCCTAGACGTAAGAGCCGACATCACTAATCTTCGCTACCTGCACTTGCCCACATGGCGGCAATTCCAGCAGAAGGGGTGAGTTCACAAATCAAAAGTAATATACAAATATATGGATCATCAAAATACATTGAAACAACAACAATTCATAACAACTAACAGCAACAACATCATCATTTTCATCTCAACTTTATAAATTAAAATTCATCTTTGATTAATATCAGCAACAACAACAACAACACTTGTGGCGACATCTCACCAACAACAATCCCAAAGGGCAACTCACTCCTACAACTAATGCAAGACTCCATCAACATCTAATGCATTATGCATGTGGTACCAACTACGCGCGTTGAATGCTAAGCATTCCAGGGCAATAAGCCCCCAACAGTTTGGATGGTTAAAGCATCCCAGGGCAATAAGCCCCCAACAGGTGAACGATAAAGCGTTCCAGGGCAATAAGCCCCCAACAGTGAATGATAAACATTCTAGGGCAATAAGCCCCCAACAAATGCATATGAGTATGAAGGACTCTATGGTGTATATCAGCATACAACCCAACAACTTAATGGAGCATATCAGCATGCAACCAACAACAACAACAACTTAGGATACCCTCCCCAACTGGACAATACTACTTCACAACAACAAGGCAATTCAACTTAGCAAGTATAATTATTTTCACATAAGCATACATAATTCCATCTTAATCATCTTAATATATAAGTTTTATCATCTAAACAATTCTTAATAAATCCAATAAACATCTTAGAAGCTTAGGTTTGGGTTTGGAACCTTTTAGAAAAATCACATTTTGGGTCGCACAGGACCCAGCTCGCTTAAGCGAGCAGCATCTCGCTTGAGCGAGTCAAATGAAGAAAGTTTGGTTTTTCCTCGCTTCTGGCTCGCTTCTGGTTCGCTTAAGCGAACAGGCTAAATACACTATCCTGGGCGTCTCTCGCTTAAGCGACGGGAATCTCGCTTAAGCGACGCAAATGACGAAGGTTAGCCTTTCACTCGCTCCTGGTTCGCTCGTGGCTCGCTTAAGCGAGCGGCTAAAAATTCAGACTGGGCGTGGCAAAAAGTTGCTCGCTTGAGCGAAGGGTATTTCGCTTGAGCGAGTGCTCATCTGGGCAGAATTCTAACCTACGATTTTCTAACCCTATATCATCCAAAATCCCATTTTTGATTCCCCAATCACCCAAAATGGTTTAGAAACAATGTTTATGGGTTTTAGGCACAGCAAAACAGCAGAACATATCATAATAACATCATTACATCACAATCCATCAAGAAATGAGCAATTCATCATATTCATCATATTCATAAACCTAATTCAACAATCACCAATTTCAATCCATTTTCATGAAAACACATACTTGTACATTAGCAATTGAAGAGTAAACCCACCCTTACCTTAATTCAGCAAATTTCTACAGCAATTGGATGAATTTCCCTCTTCCCTTGGCTTCTTCTCTCTTTCTCCCAAAACTCTTGTTTTCTTTTTGTTTCTACTGATACGTGTTCTGTTTCTTATTTCCTTTACTGACTTTTCTCCTTTCTTTCTAACAAAGTATAACTCCTTTTCTTTCTATTTACTCCCTCACTAACTTTCTATTAATTCTCCTTAACCCCTCCTTAACTCCATTAACTCTAAATAATTCCCTTTTAATTAAATAAATAATATACATCTCCTATTTTATCAAATAACACAAATAATTATATAACAAATATTAACACATCAAATATTCACATAAATCACATAAATTATATAAAATACATAAAACATATTAAATCAACCAAAAATAGTAAAATAACAACTAGGGCGTTACAATTCAGATCAACCAATGCAAAGAAGGAGTGTATGTTCATCAGTCCAAATATACCAAGGAACTTCTGAAAAAGTTTAAGCTTGAAGACTGTAAAGAGATGAACACTCCAATGCATCTTACCTGTACTCTGAGCAAAGAAGATCAAGGATCTAAAGTTGACCAGAAGCTGTATCGAGGTATGATTGGTTCTCTGTTGTATCTCACTGCATCCATACATGATATCTTGTTCAGTGTATGCTTGTGTGCAAGGTTTCAATCAGATCCTAGAGAATCTCACTTAGTTGCTGTTAAAAGAATCTTTAGATATCTGAAAGGAACAACTAATCTTGGACTTCTGTATAAGAAATCTTCAGATTATAAGCTAGTTGGATTCTGCGATGCTGACTATGCTGGTGATAGGATTGAAAGAAAATCAACCAGTGGAAATTGTCAATTTCTTGGTGAGAATCTGATATCCTGGGCCAGTAGGAGACAAACAACTATTGCTTTGTCAACAACAGAAGCAGAATACATCTCAGCTGCTAGTTGTTGTACACAACTGCTCTGGATGAAACATCATTTAGAAGACTATCAAATAACTGAAAACTGTATTTCAATTTACTGTGATAACACAGCTGCTATTTGTTTGTCTAAGAATCCTATTCTTCATTCAAGAGCCAAGCACATTGAAATTAAACATCATTTTATTAGAGACTATGTTCAAAAGGGAGTTTTAGATATTCAATTCATTAATACTGATCATCAATGGGCTGATATCTTTACTAAACCCTTAACTGTTGAAAGATTCAATTTTATAAAGAAAAATTTGAACATGCATTTTGTCTCTGAGTATTGCTTGCCTCTGAATGAAAACCAGACTCTGAAAATTATCAGAAGTTGATTGAGTATCAGACTCTCCTTGTAGAATTTGAAGAGACTCAGCCTCTGAAAAATCTTCAGACTCTGAGAAGGAATCTTTTTGACTCTGATAGTACTCAGAAGTGGAAGAGGTTAAAGTTACTTTTGTAGACTTCTGACATGGTCTATCTGCATTGGGAAACAACTCTTTTACGGCAATGATGGTTATTGTAACGCCCACTTTCGTTTTATTATTTATTTAAATCGAGTGTAGGTGATTATATTATATTTATATAATATATGTGTGATTTTGGTATGTTTTGGTGATTTTGGATGATTTAGTTGATGTTGTGATAAGTTATGATTTATGTGGATTTGATAAGATTAAGAGACTTATTTTATTGTTAAATAAAATAAGATTTTAAAATAAAATAAAATATTTAGTTGTGGTTTAGTTTTGGATTTTAGAGAGTTATGTGGGAGAAAGAGTAAATAAGATAAGATTTGTTGGGAGTATAAATAAGGAAGTTAGGTTTAGAAAGTCAGTACGCGTATCAGACTTTTGGAAAAGAAAAGAGGAACAACACGTGAAAGAGAGAAAACGCATAGGAAGGGAGAAGACCAAGTGAAGTGCTGCGATTTCTTCTAAACCAGGTAAGGGTGAGACTAATAATTCTGTAATATTGATTAGCATGATTCTGATGATTAATTAGCAAGAATTAGGATTGAATTAGAAAAGTGAAAACTAGGTCAAATCCCTAGAATTGACGAATTGAACGGTAGGAATTGGTTTATTTGATGTAGGAATGGGTTACAGAACCTAGAGTAAGTTTAATGCTGTTATTTCAGTCGAATTTGGGGCTTAACATGATGAAAATTAGGATTTCGGGTGAGAAAGTTCGTAATCCCGTAGTCTGTTCTGACACCGTTTCGCCAGGCGGAGTCGTAGCTCGCCATGGCGAACATACCTTCATCGCCCGCCAGGCGAGATTTAGCTCGCCATGGCGACGGACCTGAACATTCCGCCAGGCAAGATTTAGCTCGCCATGGCGACGCACCTGTAACGTTTCGCCAGGCCAGAAATCCTTCCGCCATGGCGAGAGAGACCTGTAGTCTCTCGCCAGGCGAGCATTTGAGCTCGCCATGGCGAGATGTGCTGTGACAGAATGTCACGTTTCCTATGTTAATGCGATCTGTTTCGCACAAGACTTTGAGAGAGGATCCCTGAGTGTTAGTGGGACCTACTGGTAATGTTAAGGCAATCCGTAAAGTTGTTTAAGATATGGTTATGTTGATTGAGCATGAATTAAAGTATTATACCTTATGTAAGATATGAATAAAGTTTATAATGCTATTGATTGCAATTGATATTATGATATCATTCTGATTTGAGATGTGATTATGCTGCCGTTGTTATTAAACTAAGTGTATAATGTCTATATATATGATGAACAAGATGTTGTTTAGCTCCAAATTCTTGGATGCATAATGATAAGATGATTAAGGTGTTTTGTTGATTAGAGTCCATGCATTGGCATTCATTGAGCTTAGTCCTCACCATGATAGGAGCTTTGTCCTCCGCACGATTAATAGGAGCTTTGTCCTCCGCATGTTTTAAAGTATATTAATACTTATGATGAAGTTTGGTACCACATGCATATAAGGAGTCTAAGAGCATTGTCGTATTGTCATGTTTATGATGTTATGCTAATGATGATGTTTGAATATGTGATCACGTGATAACTGTTTATCATTTAAGTGAAGTTGATTAAGAATATTATGATGTTAATTATGATTTGAATTATGTTGATTAATATTATTTTGTTATGAAATCTCACCCCTTCTGCTGGAATTGCCGCCTTGTGGGCAAGTGCAGGTGATCGTGCTTAGTGTGCAGTTGCTCATGAGTGGCCTTGCCTCACTGTGTCGTCTAGGTCGCTCTGATACGTAACGGGATGAGGTTATCTGCTATGCATGCTTCATTCTTTTACGTGAACCTTTATGTTATTTTGCCATAATGAAACTAATTCTTTGAGATTTTGATTGGGGCCTGCGTGCCAAAACGTTTTACAGTTTATGAAATAATTTCCGCTGCAATGTTTTGAAGTTATCTGGTTAAATATTTATTTAACTATTTTCGGATTATGATATATGTGATATCCCGTTGTTTGATGTGTACTCTGATTATTTATTTTTAAGAAATTTTTTTTATGTTGGGAAAACGGGGTGTTACAATTGGTATCAGAGCAAGTTGGTCTGTCCGGCCAATTAGAGAGTCGTATTGAGTCTTAGTAATATTTGTATTACTAATCTTATGTTGTTGTTACTGCTTGTTGTAGAATATCAGAATGGCTGGAAGGAACGATACTGCGTTAGCTGCTGCTCTACAAGCTGTTGCCCAAGCTGTGGGACAACAACCTAACGCGAATGTTGGCGTGAATGCTGAGACTAGGATGTTGGAGACTTTCATGAGGAATCACCCTCCAACTTTCAAAGGGAGGTATGACCCCGATGGAGCCCAGACGTGACTTAAGGAGATCGAGAGGATTTTCCGGGTGATGCAGTTGTAACACTCTAAATTCTGTTTTATGATTTGTGGTGATTTTTTTAATTGATTTTGGTGTGCTTGGTGTGTTTTACTTGAATTTATAAATGATATATGAGATATTTGGTGTGTTATTATTTATTATAATTATTTGTAGAATTTTATGAAAATAGGAGAAATAATATTTATTTTAGATAAAGAGGGATTTATTTGGAGTTAATAGAATTAAGGAGGGTTAATGAGAAATTTAATAAGATTTAGTGAGGGAGTAAATAGAAAAAAAGAGTTATGTTTTGGTTGGTAAGGAATAGAAGGAGGCAGACATAAGCCTTGTACGTACAGTAAAGAAAACATAGCTTTTGGGGAGAAAGAGAGAAGAACCAAGAGCAAAGGAGGATTAGCCAAGAGGAGAGAATTGCTGTAGCTTTTATTCATCTAATCAGGTAAGGGTGAGCCTAACTTCAGTAATATTAATATTGAATCATCTGTTTTTGATTAACTAAGAGATTAGGAAGAAATTGGGAAGAGTTCATAAACTAGGGTTTGGATGATTTTGATGAAGTTGATGTGAGAATTGACGTTTCTATGAGATGTTTCTGTTGTGATGTTGTGTATTGAACCCATAAACATTGTTCTAAACCATTTTGGGTGATTGAGGGATCAAAGTTGGGATTTTTGGGTAGAACCATGCTGAAATCGCATTTTTGAAAAAGCTGTTTTTTTGACCTGATACTGTCAAACCGTGCCGCGATTTTTGTAGCCATAACGCGATTTTGATGGCAGAATGCTAAGTGGTTCTGGACGTAAAAACGCGTCGCGATTTCCAAAATCGTGACACGATTTCTGTGAACCAGATCCTTCATAGTTCACTATTTTTCACCCATTTCTACTTCGAACTAGCTTTTGGTGTAAACATGAAAGTTTTAGATAATTAAGTTAGCTTTCTAATGGCGTTGGTTGGGCTTGAAAATGATTTGTAGATTTTGAGTTATGATGAAAATAGTCCAAGTGGGTCTCTAGAGAACTTTAAGAAAACTTAGCATAACTAGTCCCAAGTTAGTCCAAAAACTTATGGTTGGTTTCCCAACTTCAAACTTAAGTGTTAGTTAGTTGTTTGGACTGTTTGTAGTTTTTGCGATCTGATTTCGCATGGGACTTGAGAGGGACCCTTGGGGTAGTGTTGAGATGTTTTATACCCTTAGATGAGTTACGTAAAGATGATTGCTGATGGTTCTTTTATGTTGTGAATAATTGATGTAATGTTGATAGTAAGTGATGTTTAAATATGATGATTATGTGATTGTGATGATGTTACGTGTTGTGATGTATATGATTGATGAGATGATATTCTGCCATGTAACTATTATACTTGCATGTGTCAGTTTTGCATTATGAATGATGTTTGAGACGGTGTATTAAGTTGTTAAATGACGAGTCCATGCATTTGCATATTTATGAGACGGTGGAGCTTTATGCTCAAAGCGACGGTGGAGCTTTATGCTCAAAGCGACGGTGGAGCATTTGCTCAAAGCGACGGTGAAGCATATTAATGCTATAAATATATGGTACCACATGCATGATGTCAAGATGTTAGAGTTGCATTTAGTAGAGTCAATTGTGACATATATGAGATGATGTTTTGAGACGTTGATGCTTATGATGTTGTTATGATGATGCTTATGATGTGCTATGATGTATATGTATGAGTTGGATTTATGATTGTTAATCTTGACGTTTGATTTATATATTAATATTATTGTTGTGAATCTCACCCCTTCTGCTGGAATTGCCGCCTCGTGGGCAAGTGCACGTAGCGAAGGCTAGATAGGAGTTGGCTCTCGTGTCGTAGGCTCTGATACGTAACGGGATGGGGGTTTTGATGTTTAATTCTTTCATTCCTTTATGTATCATTTTATTTGAAGGACATGTTGTTGGAGATTTTATCTTTATGAAATAAATTGTAGTATGATGAGGCCTTTGTGCCAAGGATGATGACATAGTTGTTGATTGATTTTTAAATAAATATTCCGCTGCAGATTTTTATAAAATGAGGTGTTGAATTAGATAGTTTTTATAATCTATTTAAACTGAATTTTGAAAAGTAGATGTAATACTCCGTTGCATGTTGAACTCTGATGTTTTAGATAATATTACGTTGTTTTGGGAAACGGGGTGTTACAATTGGTATCAGAGCAGGTCGGTCTGTCAGACCATTAGTAGAGTCGTGTCGAGCCTAGTAGTGTTGTGAGACAGTTTTACACTGTCTTTTGTTGTTCTGATTTGCTGTTCTGTTTTGTTGTTCTGATTGTTGATTGCGATGAAGGACTTTGAGATGGCTGGAAGGAATGATGTTGCTCTTGCTGCTGCTTTGCAAGCGATGGCTCAAGCTGTGGGTCAACAAAATAATGCTGGTGGTGCTAATGAGGGAGTGAGGATGTTGGAGACATTCTTGAGGAATCATCCACCAACCTTCAAAGGAAGATACGACCCTGACGGAGCTCAGTTGTGGCTGAAGGAGGTCGAGAGGATTTTCCGAGTAATGCAGTGCAGTGATGTGCAGATGGTGCGGTTTGGCACGCACATGTTGGCTGAGGAGGCTGACGACTGGTGGGTAAGCACTCAACCCATTCTCCAGGCTGAAGGAGCTGAGATTACATGGGCTGTGTTCAGAAGAGAGTTCTTGAGGAGGTATTTTCCGGAAGATGTCCGAGGTAAGAAGGAGATAGAATTCCTTGAGCTGAAGCAGGGAGACATGTCTATCATAGAATATGCTGCTAAGTTTGTCGAGTTGGCAAAGTTTTATCCGCACTATACTGCTGAGACTGCTGAGTTCTCCAAGTGCATCAAGTTTGAGAATGGTCTGCGTGCTGAGATTAAGCGGGCCATCGGTTATCAAAAGATCCGTAACTTCTCTGAATTGGTGAGTAGCTGCAGGATTTATGAGGAGGATACCAAAGCTCATTATAAGGTTATGAAGGAGAGGAAAGGTAAGCAACAAGATCGTGGGAAGCCTTATAGTGCTCCGACCGATAAGAGTAAGAAGGAAGTGAATGATGAGAGGAGGCCCCAGAAGAAGGCTGCTCCTGCTGAGATTACTTGTTACACTTGTGGCGAGAAAGGCCATAAGAGCAATGCATGTACTGTTGAGGTGAAGAGGTGCTACCGTTGTGGTCAAAAAGGGCATATCACTAGTGACTGCAAGTTTGATGATGTTGTGTGTTTCAACTGCAATGAGCAAGGACACATTGGTTCGCAGTGTAAGCAACCCAAGAAGACTAAGACTACTGGTAGAGTGTTTGCTTTGGCTGGTACTCAGACGTGAGTGAGGATCGTCCGATCAGAGGTACATTTTCGAGGACGAAAATTCTCTAAGTTGGGGAGAGTTGTAACACTCTAAATTCTGTTTTATGATTTGTGGTGATTTTTTTAATTGATTTTGGTGTGCTTGGTGTGTTTTACTTGAATTTATAAATGATATATGAGATATTTGGTGTGTTATTATTTATTATAATTATTTGTAGAATTTTATGAAAATAGGAGAAATAATATTTATTTTAGATAAAGAGGGATTTATTTGGAGTTAATAGAATTAAGGAGGGTTAATGAGAAATTTAATAAGATTTAGTGAGGGAGTAAATAGAAAAAAAGAGTTATGTTTTGGTTGGTAAGGAATAGAAGGAGGCAGACATAAGCCTTGTACGTACAGTAAAGAAAACATAGCTTTTGGGGAGAAAGAGAGAAGAACCAAGAGCAAAGGAGGATTAGCCAAGAGGAGAGAATTGCTGTAGCTTTTATTCATCTAATCAGGTAAGGGTGAGCCTAACTTCAGTAATATTAATATTGAATCATCTGTTTTTGATTAACTAAGAGATTAGGAAGAAATTGGGAAGAGTTCATAAACTAGGGTTTGGATGATTTTGATGAAGTTGATGTGAGAATTGACGTTTCTATGAGATGTTTCTGTTGTGATGTTGTGTATTGAACCCATAAACATTGTTCTAAACCATTTTGGGTGATTGAGGGATCAAAGTTGGGATTTTTGGGTAGAACCATGCTGAAATCGCATTTTTGAAAAAGCTGTTTTTTTGACCTGATACTGTCAAACCGTGCCGCGATTTTTGTAGCCATAACGCGATTTTGATGGCAGAATGCTAAGTGGTTCTGGACGTAAAAACGCGTCGCGATTTCCAAAATCGTGACACGATTTCTGTGAACCAGATCCTTCATAGTTCACTATTTTTCACCCATTTCTACTTCGAACTAGCTTTTGGTGTAAACATGAAAGTTTTAGATAATTAAGTTAGCTTTCTAATGGCGTTGGTTGGGCTTGAAAATGATTTGTAGATTTTGAGTTATGATGAAAATAGTCCAAGTGGGTCTCTAGAGAACTTTAAGAAAACTTAGCATAACTAGTCCCAAGTTAGTCCAAAAACTTATGGTTGGTTTCCCAACTTCAAACTTAAGTGTTAGTTAGTTGTTTGGACTGTTTGTAGTTTTTGCGATCTGATTTCGCATGGGACTTGAGAGGGACCCTTGGGGTAGTGTTGAGATGTTTTATACCCTTAGATGAGTTACGTAAAGATGATTGCTGATGGTTCTTTTATGTTGTGAATAATTGATGTAATGTTGATAGTAAGTGATGTTTAAATATGATGATTATGTGATTGTGATGATGTTACGTGTTGTGATGTATATGATTGATGAGATGATATTCTGCCATGTAACTATTATACTTGCATGTGTCAGTTTTGCATTATGAATGATGTTTGAGACGGTGTATTAAGTTGTTAAATGACGAGTCCATGCATTTGCATATTTATGAGACGGTGGAGCTTTATGCTCAAAGCGACGGTGGAGCTTTATGCTCAAAGCGACGGTGGAGCTTTATGCTCAAAGCGACGGTGGAGCATTTGCTCAAAGCGACGGTGAAGCATATTAATGCTATAAATATATGGTACCACATGCATGATGTCAAGATGTTAGAGTTGCATTTAGTAGAGTCAATTGTGACATATATGAGATGATGTTTTGAGACGTTGATGCTTATGATGTTGTTATGATGATGCTTATGATGTGCTATGATGTATATGTATGAGTTGGATTTATGATTGTTAATCTTGACGTTTGATTTATATATTAATATTATTGTTGTGAATCTCACCCCTTCTGCTGGAATTGCCGCCTCGTGGGCAAGTGCACGTAGCGAAGGCTAGATAGGAGTTGGCTCTCGTGTCGTAGGCTCTGATACGTAACGGGATGGGGGTTTTGATGTTTAATTCTTTCATTCCTTTATGTATCATTTTATTTGAAGGACATGTTGTTGGAGATTTTATCTTTATGAAATAAATTGTAGTATGATGAGGCCTTTGTGCCAAGGATGATGACATAGTTGTTGATTGATTTTTAAATAAATATTCCGCTGCAGATTTTTATAAAATGAGGTGTTGAATTAGATAGTTTTTATAATCTATTTAAACTGAATTTTGAAAAGTAGATGTAATACTCCGTTGCATGTTGAACTCTGATGTTTTAGATAATATTACGTTGTTTTGGGAAACGGGGTGTTACAATGCAGTGCACCGAAGTTCAGCAAGTGCGCTTTGGTACACACCAGCTGTTCGAGGAAGCCGATGATTGGTGGGTTAGCGTGTTACCTAGCCTTGAGCAAGATGGAGCTGTTGTGACTTGGGCTGTGTTCAGGAGAGAGTTCCTAAGGAGATACTTTCCAGAGGATGTTCGCGGGAAGAAGGAGATCGAGTTCCTTGAGCTGAAGCAAGGAAATATGTCAGTGACTGAGTATGCTGCCAAGTTTGTGGAGTTTGCAAAGTTCTACCCGCACTATGCTGCAGAGACTACTGAGTTTTCGAAGTGTATCAAGTTCGAGAACGGTTTGAGGCCCGACATTAAGAGGGCGATTGGGTACCAACAAATTTGAGTTTTTCCAGATTTGGTTAATAGCTGCAGGATATATGAAGAGGATACCAAGGCTAACTACAAGGTAGTGAACGATAGGAAAGCTAAGGGCCAGCAGAGTCGTCCTAAGCCGTACAGTGCCCCTGCTGATAAAGGGAAACAGAGGATGGTTCTTGATAGGCAACCTGCAAGGAAGGGTACTCCTACAGAGATTGTGTGTTTCAACTGTGGTGGGAAAGGCCACAAGAGTAATGTTTGCCCTGAAGAGATCAAGAAATGTGTCCGGTGTGGCAAGAAGGGTCATATTGTAGCTGATTGCAAGCGTAATGATATTGTGTGCTTCAATTGCAATGAAGAGGGTCATATTGGTTCCCAGTGCAAGCAGCCGAAGAGGGCGCCTACTACGAGTCGAGTTTTTGCCTTGACTGGTACTCAGACAGATAGTGAGGATCGTTTGATCAGAGGTACTTGTTATATTAATAATACTCCTTTAGTTGCTATTATTGATACTGGTGCTACGCATTGCTTTATTGCTTTAGACTGTATTTCTGCTTTGGGTCTTGATGTGTCTGATATGAATGGAGAGATGGTTGTCGAAACTCCAGCTAAGGGTTCGGTGACTACTTCTCTCGTATGCTTGAATTGTCCTTTGTCTATGTTTGGTCGCGATTTTGAGATGGATTTAGTTTGTCTACCTTTAAGCGGTATGGATGTAATTTTGGGGATGAATTGGTTAGAGTACAACCACGTTCTTATCAATTATTTTAGCAAGACGGTACGTTTCTCTTCCGCTGAAGAGGAAAGTGGAGCAGAGTTCTTATCTACTAAGCAACTGAAGCAGCTGGAACGTGATGGTATGTTGATGTTTTCGTTGATGGCTTCCTTATCTATTGAGAATCAAGCGGTGATCGATAAACTACAAGTGGTATGCGATTTTCTTGAAGTTTTCCCAGATGAAATTCCTGATGTGCCTCCAGAGAGGGAAGTTGAATTTTCTATTGATCTTGTTCCTGGAACGAAGCCGGTGTCGATGGCACCTTATCGCATGTCTGCTTCCGAATTAGCTGAGCTGAAGAAACAGTTAGAAGATTTGCTTGAAAAGAAATTTGTTAGACCAAGTGTTTCACCTTGGGGAGCGCTAGTGTTGCTAGTGAAGAAGAAAGATGGTAGTATGAGGCTATGTATTGATTATCGACAGTTGAACATGGTAACTATCAAGAATAGGTATCCACTTCCGAGGATTGATGATTTGATGGATCAGTTAGTGGGTGCACGTGTTTTCAGCAAGATTGATTTGAGGTCAGGTTATCACCAGATTAAAGTAAAAGATGAAGATATGCAGAAGACAGCTTTCAGAACGCGTTATGGTCACTATGAGTACAAGGTTATGCCTTTTGGAGTTACTAACGCACCTGGAGTGTTTATGGAGTATATGAATCGCATCTTCCATGCATTTTTGGATCGGTTTGTGGTCGTGTTCATTGATGATATACTGATTTACTCCAAGATCGAGGAAGAGCATGCTGAACATTTGAAGATTGATTTGCAAGTGTTGAAAGAGAAGAAACTTTATGCCAAATTGTCTAAGTGTGAGTTCTGGTTGAAGGAAGTGAGCTTTCTTGGCCATGTTATTTCTGGTGATGGTATTGCGGTTGACCCGTCTAAAATTGAGGCCGTATCGCAATGGGAGACCCCGAAGTCAGTTACTGAGATTAGAAGCTTCTTGGGTTTGGCTGGTTACTATAGAAGGTTTATTGAAGGGTTTTCCAAGTTAGCTCTTCCGTTAACCCAGTTGACTTGTAAAGGTAAAGCTTTTGTATGGGATGTTCATTGTGAGAACAGTTTCAACGAATTGAAGAAGCGTTTGACGACTGCTCCAGTTTTGATTTTTCCGAAGTCTGATGAGCCTTTTGTAGTGTATTGTGATGCGTCTAAATTGGGTTTAGGAGGTGTGCTTATGCAAGAAGGTAAAGTGGTAGCTTATGCTTCAAGACAGTTGAGAATTCATGAGAAGAACTACCCGACGCATGATTTGGAATTGGCGGTTGTGGTCTTTGTATTGAAAATGTGGAGACATTACTTGTATGGTGCGAGGTTTGAAGTGTTTAGTGATCACAAGAGCTTAAAGTATCTGTTCCACCAGAAGGAATTGAATATGAGGCAGAGGAGATGGCTTGAATTGTTGAAGGATTTTGACTTTGGGTTGAATTATCATCCGGGTAAAGCTAATGTGGTAGCAGATGCCTTGAGTAGGAAGACCTTGCATATGTCCGCTTTGATGGTTAGAGAGTTCGAATTACTTGAACAGTTTAGAGATTTGAGTTTAGTCTGTGAAAGGACACCTCAGAGTGTTAAGTTGGGAATGCTGAAGATTGATAGTGACTTCTTGATGAGCATCAAAGAGGCACAGAAAGAAGATGTTAAGTTTGTGGACTTATTAGTTGCTAGTAATCAGACTGAAGATAGTGATTTTCAAGTCGACGATCAAGGAGTGTTGAGATTCCGAGGTAGGATTTGCATTCCTGACAATGAAGAGATTAAGAAGATGATTCTTGAAGAGAGTCATAGAAGCAGCTTGAGTATTCATCCGGGAGCTACGAAGATGTATCATGATTTGAAGAAGATTTTCTGGTGGTCTGGTTTGAAACAAGATGTGGCACAGTTTGTGTATTCCTATTTGGTTTGTCAGAAGTCGAAGATTGAGCATCAAAAACCAGCTGGCATGATGGTATCCTTAGATGTGCCAGAGTAGAAATGGGATAATATATCCATGGATTTTGTGACGAGTTTGCCGAATACTCCTAGAGGGAACGACGCAATTTGGGTTATTGTTGATAGATTGATGAAGTCGGCTCATTTTCTACCGATTAATATTGGTTTTCCTGTTGCCTAGTTGGCAGAGATGTATATCAAGGAGATTGTGAGGTTGCATGGTGTTCCTTCGAGCATTGTATCAGATAGAGATCCAAGATTTACTTCTAGATTTTGGAAAAGTTTGCAAGAGGCTTTGGGTTCTAAGTTGAGATTGAGTTCGGCGTATCATCCGCAGACAGATGGTCAGTCGGAGAGGACAATTCAGTCGCTAGAGGATTTGTTGAGGGTTTGTGTTCTTGAGCAAGGAGGGACTTGGGATAGTCATCTTCCGTTAATCGAGTTCACATACAATAATAGTTATCATTCTAGTATTGGAATGGCACCTTTTTCTGCTTTGTATGGTCGAAGGTGCAGGACTCCGTTGTGTTGGTTTGAGTCAGGTGAAAGAGTGGTGTTAGGACCGGAAATTGTTCAGCAAACTACTGAGAAAGTTAAGATGATTCAGGAGAAGATGAAAGCGTCGCAGAGTCGACAAAAGATTTACCACAATAAGCGAAGGAAAGATCTTGAGTTTCAGGAAGGAGACCACGTGTTTTTGAGAGTCACCCCTGTGACTGGTGTTGGACGTGCTTTGAAGTCTAAGAAGTTGACTCCGAGGTTTATTGGTCCGTATCAGATATTAGAAAGAGTTGGAACGGTAGCGTACCGAGTTGGACTACCACCACATCTTTCGAATTTGCATGATGTTTTCTGTAACACCCCGTTTTCCCAACATAAAAATTTCTTAAAACATTTATCAGAGTACGCAAACATAACAACGGGATATCACATGCAACGTAATTCAAACAGTTAAATTATAATTTAACTAAATAACCTTAAACATAGCAGCGGAAATTACTCATAATCCATAAAACATTTTTGCAACATAACATAAATAATCACGTAAAAGAATGAAGCATGCTTATTTGATGACCCCATCCCGTTACGTATCAGAGCGACCTAGACGACACAGTGAGGCAAGGCCACTCACGAAGCAACTGCACACTAAGCACGATCACCTGCACTTGCCCACAAGGCGGCAATTCCAGCAGAAGGGGTGAGATTTCATAACAAAATAATATTAATCAACATGATTTAGATTAATAATTAACATCAAAACATTCTTAACATTTTTGCATATTTAAATAACAATTAGCACGTAGTCTCATAATCAATCTTCATCAGTAATGCATCATTTAGACACAACAATGCTACAATGCTCTTAGACTCTTTATATGCATGTGGTACCAAACTTCATCATAAGTATTAATATACTTTTAAAACGTGCGGAGGACAAAGCTCCTAATAAACGTGCGGAGGACAAAGCTCCTATCATGGTGAGGACTAAGCTCAATGTATGCTAATGCATGAACTCAAATCAAATCAACAACATATCTTAATCACTTTATCAATACGCATCCAAGAATTTGGACCTATACAATATCTTATTCATCATATACATAGACATCATGCATCACAGTTAAATAACAGTAGCAGCACAGTCAATCATCAGAGGAAACAGAATAACACCAATTGCAATCAATGGCACAACATTCATTCATATTTTCTTAAGGCATGACATTTACTTCATACCCAATTAACATAATCATGTCCTAACTAGCTTACAGACTGCATTAATCATCTCCAGTAGGTCTCACTAATCCTTAGGGGTCCACTCTTAATCAATCATACGAAACAGGTCACACTAACTCTCACAAATTCCAACCTGGTAGTGCTCGCGAGGCGAGTATATCTGCTCGCTATGGCGAGTAGACCAGCTCCTCACTAAGTTATTCTGGGCTCAATTCTTGTTCACAACAAACCTAAAAGGCATCAATCATAAACAGGCTCTCAAGGCATTCAGGGATCAACTAAAGGTCAAAAGCTGCACAACTTACGTGCTATCAGGCCTAACTCGCTGGGCGAGTAAGTTAGCTCGCTAAGGCGAGCTGCCAGTAGCAACTCGCGAGGCGGGGAAAAGTACTCGCCGTGGCGAGCGATGAAGCTCATCACTCGCGAGGCGAGGATCACTGCTCGCCGTGGCGAGCGATGAATGTCGCCGCGGGCAGACTTGCTAAATCCTCCAAAAACTCACAAATTTCATGGTTCCAAGCCTAATACTGATTCCTGGGTTCATCCTAAACATAATCTAAGGTCTAGGAACTCTTTCTACACCAAATAAACCTATTCCAACCGTTAAATCATCACTTTCTAAGGATTTGACCTAGTTTTCTCACTTTCCAATTCAACCCTAATTCATGCTAATTAATCATCAGAATCATGCTAATCAATATTACAGAATTATTAGTCTCACCCTTACCTGGTTTAGAAGCAAAATCGCAGCACACCCTCCTTCTCTTCTCACGCGTGCGTTTCTTTCTTTTCCCCAAAGGTCTGAAAGCGTTACTGACTTCTAACCTAATTTTCCTTATTTATACTGCCAACAAATCTTATCTTATTTACTCTTTCTCCCACATAACTCTCTAAAATCCAAAACTAACCCACAACTAAATATTTTATTTTCTTTTCAAATCTTATTTTATTTAACAATAAAATAAGTCTCTTAACCTTATCAAATCCACATAAATCATATCTTATCTCATAAATCAACTTAAATTATCAAAGCATACCAAAATCACACATATATTATATAAATATATTATAATCACCTAAACTCGATTTAAATAAATAATAAAACGAAAGTGGGCGTTACATTTTCCACGTGTCGCAACTTCGGAAGTATGTTCCGGATCCATCTCATGTGATCCAGAGTGATAATGTGCAAGTTAGAGACAACCTTACGGTGGAGACTTTACCAGTAAGGATTGATGATTGGAAAGTGAAGACGTTGAGAGGCAAGGATATACCTCTCGTTAGAGTCGTTTGGTCGGGAGCGACTGGTGAAAGCTTGACGTGGGAGCTTGAGAGTAAGATGTTGGAGTCTTATCCAGAGTTGTTTGCTTGAGGTGATTTTCGAGGACGAAAATCTTTTAAGTGGGGGAGAGTTGTAACACCCACTTTCGTTTTATTATTTATTTAAATCGAGTGTAGGTGATTATATTATATTTATATAATATATGTGTGATTTTGGTATGTTTTGGTGATTTTGGATGATTTAGTTGATGTTGTGATAAGTTATGATTTATGTGGATTTGATAAGATTAAGAGACTTATTTTATTGTTAAATAAAATAAGATTTTAAAATAAAATAAAATATTTAGTTGTGGGTTAGTTTTGGATTTTAGAGAGTTATGTGGGAGAAAGAGTAAATAAGATAAGATTTGTTGGGAGTATAAATAAGGAAGTTAGGTTTAGAAAGTCAGTACGCGTATCAGACTTTTGGAAAAGAAAAGAGGAACAACACGTGAAAGAGAGAAAACGCATAGGAAGGGAGAAGACCAAGTGAAGTGCTGCGATTTCTTCTAAACCAGGTAAGGGTGAGACTAATAATTCTGTAATATTGATTAGCATGATTCTGATGATTAATTAGCAAGAATTAGGATTGAATTAGAAAAGTGAAAACTAGGTCAAATCCCTAGAATTGACGAATTGAACGGTAGGAATTGGTTTATTTGATGTAGGAATGGGTTACAGAACCTAGAGTAAGTTTAATGCTGTTATTTCAGTCGAATTTGGGGCTTAACATGATGAAAATTAGGATTTCGGGTGAGAAAGTTCGTAATCCCGTAGTCTGTTCTGAAACCGTTTCGCCAGGCGGAGTCGTAGCTCGCCATGGTGAACATACCTTCATCGCCCGCCAGGCGAGATTTAGCTCGCCATGGCGACGGACCTGAACATTCCGCCAGGCGAGATTTAGCTCGCCATGGCGACGCACCTATAACGTTTTGCCAGGCCAGAAATCCTTCCGCCATGGCGAGAGAGACCTGTAGTCTCTCGCCAGGCGAGCATTTGAGCTCGCCATGGCGAGATGTGCTGTGACAGAATGTCACGTTTCCTATGTTAATGCGATCTGTTTCGCACAAGACTTTGAGAGAGGATCCCTGAGTGTTAGTGGGACCTACTGGTAATGTTAAGGGAATCTGTAAAGTTGTTTAAGATATGGTTATGTTGATTGAGCATGAATTAAAGTATTATACCTTATGTAAGATATGAATAAAGTTTATAATGCTATTGATTGCAATTGATATTATGATATCATTCTGATTTGAGATGTGATTAAGATATGATTGTTTAATAAAATAAGATTTGAAAATAAAATAAAATATTTAGTTGTGGGTTAGTTTTGGATTTTAGAGAGTTATGTGGGAGAAAGAGTAAATAAGATAAGATTTGCTGGGAGTATATAAAGGGAAAATTAGGTCAAGAGAGAAGTCAGTATACACGTTACTGAATTTTGGAGAAAGAGGAGCAACAACACGTGAAGTGAGAAGAGAGCATAGGGGCTGCGATTTTTCTGCTATTACCAGGTAAGGGTGAGCCTAGCATTTGATTATATTACTCTGTAATTCATCTAGTCAGGATTGAACAATCATAGGGCTGTTTTTGAGAGAATTGAAATTAGGTTAAAATTGAGAAAAACCATGAATTAGGCTATGAAGCTGTGAAACAGAGTTAGAAATTGAGTACAGAACGTAAGTTAACCTTAGTAATGTTGTTTCTGAGAGTTTAGATGATTTAGATGATGAATTTGGGACCCTTTTGTGTGATTTTCGCAGAACCCGTAGCAACCTGTTCATCGCTCGCCTAGGCGAGCTATGCAACTCGCCGTGGCGAGCAGACCTAGATCGCTCGCGAGGCGAGCAACCCAGCTCGCCATAGCGAGCAGAACCTGTAGTTACTCGCGAGGCGAGCAACCCCACTCGCCATAGCGAGTTATGACAGATTTTCCAACCTGTTCTGTTTGCGACCTGTAGTCGCATATGACCTTGGGAGATGACCTTTGGGTAGCTTATGAGACTTTTAATGATGTTTAATGTAATCGGTGATGATGATACATGTTGTTTGAGACTGCTTGTGATGATTACATGAAGCCTATATGTGATATATGAATTGAATAAGTGATGAATGCTTGAATTACATGCGATGTTTGCCATATTAATGTTATACCTTATGAAGTACTTGCTGCTATGTTGCTGTCTATGTATGTATAGTTGCTGCATGTGTCAGTCCTTGATGATTAAGATGTTTTGCGACGTTTAAGATGTTAACTTGTTTAAGTTAAAAGTGTTGAGTCTCATGCATACTCATTCTATGATGAGGGCTTATGCCCTGGAGTTTTTACTCACCAGCGACGAGGGCTTATGTCCTGGAGCTTTGCTCACCAGCGACGAAGGCTTATGCCTTGGAGTATATTTATGCTCATAGCGACGAGGGCTCATGCCCTGGATTGGTACCACATGCATATAAGACGTAGGGTTGCATAGTCAAGTGATGATGTCGAGTCGAGTCGTCTAAGATGTTTACTAAGATGTTTATGATGTTGATTATGACGATGCTAAATGATGTGTTGTTTATGTTGATGTTCTAAATGCTAGATGTTTATCTGCGATATGTCGAATTATGTTTGGTTGTTGAATTGTGATTATTTAATTACATGTTTAATATAATTATTTGTGAATCTCACCCCTTCTGCTGGAATTGCCGCCTTGTGGGCAAGTGCAGGTAACCAAGATTAGGTGCAGACGTGTGAGGATTTCTGCAGTCGAGTCTAGGTGCTCTGATACGTAATGGGATAGGGGATCTTCTTTATTTTTCTTTGTTCCTTGCGTATTAAGTTATTTTACATGCTTATGTTTATTTTGAAGATTTTGTTAATAAGACGTTGATGAGGCCGGCGTGCCAAAGACTTTTGAGATGCTTTTCCTTATGATTTTCCGCTGCGATAATGATTAATATTTTATGAAGATTTAATGTTTATTTATTCATTAACATGAGATGTTTTTAGAAATGTGATGCCCTGTTTATATGCTTACTCTGATGCATGATTATCTTTTTAAAGGAATTTTTATGTTGGGAAAACGGGGTGTTACATGCTTTATGAGATGATTTGTTGTCAATTATAATTATTGAATTATATGTTTAATATTATTGTGTTGTGAATCTCACCGCTTCTGTTGGAATTGCCGCCTTGTGGGCAAGTGCAGGTAACCAAGACTAGGTGCTGTCGTGTGAGGTGTTTCTCGTTTGTGTAACACCCCGTTTTCCCAACATAAAAATTTCTTAAAACATTTATCAGAGTACACATCAAACAACGGGATATCACATATAACATACATCCATACCGCTTAAAGGTAGACAAACTAAATCCATCTCAAAATCGCGACCAAACATAGACAAAGGACAATTCAAACATACGAGAGAAGTAGTCACCGAACCCTTAGTTGGAGTTTCGACAACCATCTCTCCATTCATATCAAACACATCAAGACTCAAAGCAGAAACACAGTCCAAAGCAATAAAACAATGCGTAGCACCAGTATCAATAATAGCAACTAAAGGAGTATTATTAATATAACAAGTACCTCTGATCAAACGATCCTCACTATCTGTCTGAGTACCAGTCAGGGCAAAAACTCGACCTGTAGTAGGCGCCCTCTTTGGCTGCTTGCACTGGGAACCAATATGACCCTCTTCATTGCAATTGAAGCACACAATATCATTATGCTTGCAATCAGCTACTATATGACCCTTCTTGCCACACCTGACACATTTCTTAATCTCTTCAGGGCAACCATTGCTCTTGTGGCCTTTCGCACCACAGTTGAAGCACACAATCTCTGTAGGAGTACCCTTCCTTGCAGGCTGCCTATCAACCACCATCCTCTGTTTCCCTTTATCAGCAGGAGCACTGTACGGCTTAGGACGACTCTGCTGGCCCTTAGCTTTCCTATCATTCACTACCTTGTAGTGAGCCTTGGTATCCTCCTCATATATCCTGCAGCTATTAACCAAATCCGGAAAAACTCGAATCTGTTGGTACCCAATCGCCCTCTTAATGTCAGGCCTCAAACCGTTCTCGAACTTGATACACTTCGAAAACTCAGCAGTCTCAGCAGCATAATGCAGGTAGAACTTTGCCAACTCCACAAACTTGGCAGCATACTCAGTCACTGACATATTTCCTTGCTTCAGCTCAAGGAACTCGATCTCTTTCTTCCCGCGAACATCCTCCGGAAAGTATCTCCTCAGGAACTCTCTCCTGAACACAGCCCAAGTCACAACAGCTCCATCTTGCTCAAGGCTAGGTAACACGCTAACCCACCAATCATCGGCTTCCTCTGACAGCTGATGTGTACCAAAGCGCACTTGCTGAACTTCGGTGCACTGCATCACCCGGAAAATCTTCTCAATCTCCTTAAGCCACGTCTGGGCTCCATCGGGGTCATACCTTCCCTTGAAAGTTGGAGGGTGATTCCTCATGAAAGTCTCCAACATCCTAGTCTCAGCATTCACGCCAGCATTCGCGTTAGGTTATTGTCCCACAGCTTGGGCAACAGCTTGTAGAGCAGCAGCTAACGCAGTATCGTTCCTCCTAGCCATTCTGATATTCTACAACAAGCAGTAACAGCAACATAAGATTAGTAATACAAATATTACTAAGACTCAACAGGACTCTCTAATTGGCCGGACAGACCGACTCGCTCTGATACCAATTGTAACACCCCGTTTTCCCAACATAAAAATTTCTTAAAACATTTATCAGAGTACACATCAAACAACGGGATATCACATATAACATATTCCGAAAATAGTTAAATAATAATTTAACCAGATAACTTCAAAACTTTGCAGCGGAAATTATTTCATAAACCGTAAAACGTTTTGGCACGCAGGCCCCAATCAAAAATCTCAAAGAATTAGTTTCATTATGGCAAAATAACATAAAGGTTCACATAAAAGAATGAAGCATGCATAGCAGATAACCCCATCCCATTACGTATCAGAGCGACCTAGACGACACAGTGAGGCAAGGCCACTCACGAGCAACTGCACACTAAGCACGATCACCTGCACTTGCCCACAAGGCGGCAATTCCAGCAGAAGGGGTGAGATTTCATAATCAAATAATATTAATCAATATAACTCAAATTCATAATTAACATCACAATATTCTTAATCAACTTATCACAATTGATAAACAGTCATCACGTAATCACTTATTCAAACATCAACAATAGCATGAATCACAACCATGACAATGCGACAATGCTCTTAGACTCCTTATATGCATGTGGTACCAAACTTCATCATAAGTATTAATATAGTTTAAAACGTGCGGAGGACAAAGCTCCTATTAGTCGTGCGGAGGACAAAGCTCCTATCATGGTGAGGACTAAGCTCAATGAATGCTAATGCATGGACTCTAATCAACGAAACACCTTAATCATCTTATCATTATGCATCCAAGAATTTGGAGCTAAACAACATCTTATTCATCATATATAAAGACATCATGCACTTAGTTTAATAACAACAGCAGCATAATCACAACTCCAATCAGAATGATATTATTATACCAATTACAACCAATGGGATCATAAACTTTATTCATAACTTACATAATGCGTAATACTTAAACTAATGCTCAAATAAAATTGTCCTATCTCAAACGGCTCTACAGATTGCTCTCAATATTACCATTGGGTCTCTCTAACACTTAGGGATCCTCTCTCAAGGTCTTGTGCGAAACAGATTGCATTAACATAGATAATGTGACATTCTGTCACAGCACATCTCGCCATGGCGAGCTCAATTGCTCGCCTGGCGAGAGGTTACAGGTCTCCCTCACCATGGCGAAGGGATTACTGGCCTGGCGAAACGTTACAGGTGCGTCGCCATGGCGAGCTAAATCTCGCCTGGCGGAATGTTTCAGTTACGTCGCCATGGCGAGCTAAATCTCGCCTGGCGGGCGATGAAGGTATGTTCGCCATGGCGAGCTAGGCTCCGCCTGGCGAAATGATGTCAGAACAGACTACGGGATTTCGAACTTTCTCACCCCAAATCCTAATTTTCATCATGTTAAGCCCCAAATACGACTGCAATAATAGCATTGAACATATTCTAGGTTTTGTAATCCATTCCTACATCAAATTAACCAATTCCTACCGTTCAATTAATCAATTCTAGGGATTTGACCTAGTTTTCACTCTCCTAATCCAATCCTAATTCTTGCTAATTAATCATCAGAATCATGTTAATCAATATTACAGAATTATTAGTCTCACCCTTACCTGGTTTAGAAGAAATCGCAGCACTTCACTTGGTCTTCTCCCTTCCTATGCGTTTTCTCTCTTTCACGCGTTGTTCCTCTTTCTTTTCCAAAAGTCTGATACGCGTACTGACTTTCTAAACCTAACTTCCTTATTTATACTCCCAACAAATCTTATCTTATTTACTCTTTCTCCCACATAACTCTCTAAAATCCAAAACTAACCCACAACTAAATATTTTATTTTCAAATCTTATTTTATTTAACAATAAAATAAGTCTCTTAATCTTATCAAATTCACAAAATTCATAACTTATCACAACATCAACTAAATCATCCAAAATCACCAAAACATACCAAAATCACACATATATTATATAAATATAATATAATCACCTAAACTCGATTTAAATAAATAATTAAACGAAAGTGAGCGTTACAGTTTGTCTCTAGGTGCTTTGATACGTAACGGGATGGGGGACCTTTGATTTTGTTTTCTCTGTTCCTTTCGTATTATTTCCTTATGATATTCATGATTATGATTATGTTGAGACTTATCTGAGACGTTTGATGAGGCCTGCGTGCCAAGTTTTTATATGAATTCAACTGCTATGTTTTAGACGTATTGTTATTTATTCATATATGAGATTTATGCGAAATGTGATACTCCGTTATGTGTTTAACTCTGATTCATGCTTTTAATTAATGAAATTTTTAAGTCGGGTTCTCAACATCAAAATCTTTAAACAAAATAAATATTAGTTTATCCTTCGCAAAATATTCAATCACATAGCAGCAGAAATCATAAATCAAATCCTTCAAAAAGGTCTTGGCCCTAGGCCTCATAACAGTCTCATAAATTCATCAAAATACTTAAAAGTCATTAAATAGTTCAAACATGATACATAAAGGAATAGACTCATAATAAAGACCCCATCCCGTTACGTATCAAAGCAATCCTACGTCATCACACAAGACTCCTCACATCGGCGCACCTAAGCTTGGTTACCTGCACTTGCCCACAAGGCGGCAATTCCAACAGAAGGGGTGAGATTCAGAACAGGAATATTAACATATAATTCAACATTTATGATTAACAACATAAACTCATCACATATATCACATATTAAAATACAAGGATAACATCATCGTCATAAACATCTCAAATAGCACATCATCGTCTCAAAACATCGTCTCATAATATGTCAACAATTTGACTCAACTAAATGCAACTCTAACATCTTGACATCATGCATGTGGTACCATATATAAGCATTAATATGCTTCACCGTCGCTTTGAGCAAATGCTCCACCGTCGCTTTGAGCAAAAGCTCCACCGTCTCAATTTATCCAAATGCATGGACTCGACTCTTTACGTCTTAAACAAGTTAATTACAACTTCTCAAACATCATTAACAACTCAAGCTGACACATGCAATTATGATAAATACATGGCAGAAGTTTAGCACATTAAATACATAATCACAGCTCTTAACATCATTTAAACGTCACTTAACATCATGTTCATAATCTTTTAAACATAAACAATACATCGCATTACCATCAACACAAGAGAACCTCATTAAATCTTCATTACAGAATGCATCTTAGGACATAAGACATCTCTAACATTACCCAAAGGTCTATTCTCAAAGTTCCAATGCGAAACAGATCGCAAAACGAACAACAGCCCATAATTGCACTAACTCGCCACGGCGAGTGACCTGCTCGCTACAGCGAGCTCTCTCAAGAAGCTACTCGCCAAAGGCGAGCTGGGGGCGAGGCACAGGCGAGCAAACTGGGTGCTCTCGGCCTTTTTGACATTATTCGCCTAAAATCTCCGTTTTAAGGTTCCCTAAGTCCAATTCAATCCTAACAACTTCACAAGTCTTTCTTATAAATATTAAGGCACTTAAAACCATCTAAAGTTTGGCAAAAATCCCAAGTTTAAGGGTCATGCTCGCCACGGCGAGCTATGCTGCTCGCCTCGCGAGCGATAGGGGCTTACTCGCCACGGCGAGTGATGTCAGAACCATTACGGGTTCACTCCAATTCTCACCAAAACGTCTCAAATCTCTCATGTTAAGCCTCTAAATCATCTACAAGGTTGTTCTAGTGATTAACCTAGGTTCTGTAACACGTTTCTACAACAATTACATCAATTCTCACATCAAATTCATCAAATTCATCAAAACCCTAGTTTATGAAACTCTCTCCAATTCTTCCCAATCCCTTAGCTAATCATAAACAGATGAATTACAGTTAACATTACTAAAGTTAGGCTCACCCTTACCTGGAAATTGAAGGAAATCGCAGCTCTCTCCCTATAGCCTCTTGTCAACCTTTTTCACCAAAAGTCTATAACGCGTACTGACAAACTCCTTAACCTAATTTCCTTAAATACTTCCTCACAACTTATCTAATTCTATCTCAACCCTCACTACTATCTCTATTTATAAATATAACCCCACCTCTCAAAATATATATTTTTACTAACAAATATTTATTTTTCATATAAATATATATAAACACCACATATCTTATTTTATTAAACAATAAAATAAGCATCACGTCACAACATCACCAATATGTTGCATAATCACCAAAAATCATATAATATATAATAATATACTATATTCTCTAATAAAATAATTAAATAAATAAAAAGGGCGTTACATTCTCCGTAGTCTGATGAACTAACTCTGGTCCCAACACTACCCTTTCTCCCGACTCAAACTAACACAAAGGAGTTTTGCACCTCCGACCATACAAAGCTTCGAACGGTGCCATACCAATACTCGAATGGTAACTATTGTTGTACTTGAACTCTATCAACGGTAGATGACTATCCCAAGCTCCACCTTGCTCAAGTAGACACACTCTCAGCAAATCCTCTAATGACTGAATCGTTCTCTCCGACTGACCATCTGTTTGCGAATGATAAGCCGAACTCAACCTCAACTTTGAACCCAAGGCCTCTTGCAAACTCTTCCAAAACCTTGAAGTGAACCTCGGATCTCTATCCGACACAATGCTTGATGGAACTCCATGCAATTTCACAATATCTCGAATATAAATCTCTGCCAACTGAGCTACAGGAAAGGTGATATTAATCGGAATGAAATGTGCCGACTTTGTCAATCTATCAACAACAACCCATATGGCATCATGCCCTCTCGGAATATTCGGTAAACTAGTCACAAAATCCATGGAGATGCTATCCCATTTCCATTCCGGTACATCTAACGGTGTCAACAACCCTGCAGGCTTCTGATGTTCAACTTTAGATTTCTGACAAGTCAAACAAGCGTAAACAAACTGTGCAACATCCCGTTTCAACCCGGACCACCAAAACAATTTCTTCAAGTCATGATACATCTTTGTAGCTCCCGGATGAATACTTAAGCTACTTCTGTGACTTTCTTCTAAAATTAACTTTTTCAACTCATCATCATCATGAATACAAATCCTTCCTCTGAACCTCAACACACCTTGGTCATCAACCTTAAAGTCACCATCTGCTGTTTAATTACTAGCAACCATTAAATCAACAAACTTGACATCAATCTTCTGCGCTTCCTTGATACTGTTCAAGAAATCACTATTGATTTTCAACATACCCAACTGCAAACTCTGAGGTGACAACTCACAAACTAGGCTCAAATCCCGAAACTGTTCAAGCAACTCAAACTCCTTTACCATCATGGCGGACATGTGCAACGTCTTCCGGCTTAAAGCATCTGCAACCACATTAGCTTTACCGGGGTGGTAATTCAGACTAAAATCATAATCTTTTAACAACTCAAGCCACCTTCTCTGCCTCATGTTCAATTCCTTTTGATCAAATAAATACTTCAAATTCTTGTGATCACTAAACACCTCAAATTTAGAGCCGTACAAATAATGTCTCCAAATCTTCAACACAAAAACCACAGCCGCCAACTCTAAATCATGCGTAGGATAATTCCGTTCATGAATTCTCAACTGTCTTGAAGTATAAGCTACTACTTTACCATCTTGCATAAGCACACCGCCTAAGCCCAACTTGGACGCATCACAATACACAACAAAAGGTTCATCCGACTTGGGTAAAATCAAAATTGGAGCTGTCGTCAACCGTTGCTTCAACCCATTGAAACTATTCTCACACTGAGTACTCCACACAAAAGGTTTACCTTTACAGGTCAACTGAGTCAATGGAAGTGCCAACTTCGAAAATCCTTCGATAAATCTGCGGTAATAACCAGCCAAACCCAAAAAACTTCTAATCTCTATGACTAACTTCGGAGTCTCCCATTGTGCTACAGCATCAACTTTCGATGGATCTACAACAATACCACTACTAGAGATAATGTGGCCAAGAAAACTTACTTCACGTAACCAAAATTCACATTTGGACAACTTGGCATAGAACTTCTTTTCTTTCAACACCTGTAACACAATCTTCAAATGTCTTGCATGCTCTTCTTCGGTCTGAGAATAAATTAAGATATCATCAATAAACACAACCACAAATTTATCCAGATAAGCATGAAAAATTCTGTTCATATACTCCATAAACACACCAGGCGCATTAGTAACACCGAAAGGCATCACTTTATATTCATAGTGTCCATAACGTGTTCTAAAGGCCGTCTTCTGCATATCTTCGTCCTTCACCTTAATCTGATGGTAACCTGACCTCAAATCAGTTTTACTAAACACACGTGCACCCACTAACTGATCCATCAAGTCATCAATCCTCAGAAGCGGATACCTATTCTTTATCGTCACTTTATTCAACTGACGGTAATAAATACATAACCGCATGCTACCATCCTTCTTCTTAACCAACAACATCGGCACTCCCCAAGGTGAAACACTCGGCCTTACAAACTTCTTATCAAGTAAATCCTCCGACTGTTTCTTCACTTCTGCTAATTCAGAAGCTGACATACGGTAAGGAGCCATTGTCACAGGCTTCGTACCTGGAACAAGATCTATTGAAAATTCGACCTCTCTTTCTGGTGGCACATCAGGAATCTCATCAGGAAATACTTCTGGAAATTCATTCACAATCGGCAATCTATCAATCACAGCTTGATTCTCCCCCGACAAATACGCCATCAGGGAAAACATTGAGATCCCATCGCGCTCTAATTGCTTCAGCTGCTTAGTGGTTAGGAATTCCGCTCCACTCTCTTCTTCGGCAGAAGAAAAATGCACCGTCTTACTAAAACAGTTGATATGAACACGGTTATATTCTAACCAGTTCATCCCAAAGATCACATCCATACTCGTCAATGGCAAACATACAAGATCAACTTCGAAATCTCTACCAAACATAGACAACGGACAACTCAAACAAACAAGAGAAGTAGTTAATGAACCCTTAGCTGGAGTTTCAACAACCATTTCTCCATTCATATCAGACATAATCAGACCCAACTTACGCGCACAATCAACAACAATGAAACAATGAGTAGCATCAGTATCAATAATAGCAATTAAAGGAGTACTATTAAAGAAACAAGTACCTCTAATAAGTCGGTCCTCATTACTAGTTTGCGTACCAGTCAATGCAAACACCTTGCCACTAGTTTGAGTCTTCTTAGGCTTCGTACACTGCGAACTAAGATGACCCTCCTCATCACAGTTGAAACAGACAATGTCACCACGCTTGCACTCAGCTATCGTGTGACCCTTCTTCCCACATCGGAAACACTTCTTCACATCACGATCACAAACATTACTCTTATGGCCCTTCTCACCACACTTGAAACAAATAATCTCCGTAGGAGCATCTCTCCTCTTCGGCCTCCTCTCATCATTCAACCTCTGCTTACCCTTATCAGCTGGGGCACTATACGGCTTCGGACGACTCTGTTGTCCCTTACCTCTATGCTCACTCATCACCTTATAATAAGCTTTCGTATCCTCTTCATAGATCCTACAACTGCTTACCAACTCGGAGAAATTCCTTATCTTTTGATAACCAATGGCCCGCTTTATATCAGCACGCAGACCATTCTCAAATTTGATACATTTCGAAAATTCAGCAGTATCAGGAGTGTAGTGAGGATAGAACTTAGCAAGCTCCACAAATTTCGCAGCATATTCGGTTACAGACATGTCTCCCTGCTTCAATTCCAGAAATTCAATCTCTTTCTTATCTCGGACATCTTCCGGAAAGTACCTGTCCAGAAACTCTCTCCTGAACACAGCCCAAGTTACAGCAGTACCATCCTGCTCCAAGATAGGTAAAAGACTCACCCACCAGTCATCTGCCTCTTCAGCTAACATGTGCGTACCAAAACGCACCTTCTGCACCTCGCTGCATTGAATAACCCTGAAGATCCTCTCCACCTCTTTGAGCCACTTCTGAGCTCCATCTGGATCATACCTTCCTTTGAATGTTGGGGGATGGTTCCTCAGAAAAGTTTCCAGCATTCTAACTCCATCATTACCAGCACCAACATTCGGTTGTTGTCCTACAGCTTGAGCAACAGCTTCGAGGGCAGCAGCAATAGTAGCATCATTTCTTCCAGCCATAACGAAATTCTACATCGCAAGCAACAATCAGAACAATAAAATAGTGTAAGGTTAATACACGACACTATGTGGCTCGACACGACTCTACTACTTGGTCGGACAGACCAACCTGCTCTGATACCAATTGTAACGCCCTGTTTTCCCAACAACGTAATATTAATATAAATTCAGAGTAAATCAACAAACGGAGCATTACACTGCTTTCCGAAAATTTCATAAATAGATTAAAATACTATTTATTCAACAACATAATATTGCAGCGAAAAAATCTTTTAAAACGTTACAACCACATCATATAAATCTGGCACAAGTCCCCAACATGAGAAATATTCAACATTTATTTTCAACATAAAACTCCAACAACATGCTTCAAAATTTGATACATAAAGGAATGAAAATACAACAACTAATTCCCATCCTGTTACGTATCAGAGCCCTAAGACACATGAGCCACCACTTCTACTATTCTGGATCACCTGCAAGTTACCCATACGAAGGGCAACATTTTTGTATCGCCCTAGTTTTATTTTAATTATCGTTGGTTGATTTTAAAATCTTTTATATGATTTTTTAATGATTTATGTGAATATGTGGGGTGTTACTATTTTATTATATAGTATTTATGTGATTATGTGAATATATGATTATTTTTATTGTTTAATAAAAATAAGTAAGATTATTATTTACTTGAAATTATGGGGTTTAATGAGAATTAATAGAAATTAAGGAGGGAGTTAAGTGAAATAAGTGGGAGGTTAAGGAAAAATAGAAAGAGAAAGGAGAGGTTTTAAAAACAAAAGTCTGTTTCATTTTTCACGTACAAAACTTTAGAAAAGAGAGTTTTTGGAGAGAAAGAAGAGAACCCTAGAAGAGGCTAAGAGAAGAGGGAATCAATTGCTGTAGAGTTTTTGCTTGCTGAATTAAGGTAAGGGTGGGATTCCTTCAATAATATGTATATATAATTTTGATTGTTGATGAAATTGTGTTCTAGGTTTAGGGTTTAGAAAGTTTATGATAATTGATATGATGTGATGAATTGTGTTGTTTAATGCATGTTTATGTGTTGTTTTGATTGTTATGTTGTATATAGAACCTGTAAACATTGTTCTCTATCAAATTTGGGATTTGGGTAGATGAAATTTAGGTTTTTGAGTGAAAAATAGAGTTTTCCCGAGAGCTACCTTTGACAGCATACCCTGTTTCATGTTGTTGCGTCTTTTGCATCAGTTTCTGTTTCGAACTAGCTTTCGGTGTAAACACGAAAGTTGTAGGTATGAATGTTATCTTTCTAATGCCGTTGGTCTGAGGTCAAAATTATTTATAGAACTTGAGTTATGGTCAAATTACTGAACGTAGGTCACAGTGAATTTTTATGAATTTCAGCACAACTTTGTCCGAATTTGAAATGAAAACTGGTATCGATTGGTACATAATTGGTCTTAGGTGTAAACATGAAAGTTGTAGATAATTGAGTTAGCTTTCTAATGGCACTGGTTTGACTCGAAAATGTTTTGTAAATCTCGAGTTATGATAAAAATAGTCCAAGTAGGTCTTCAGAAAATTTTAAGAAAACTTAGCTTAACTAATCCCAAGTTAGTCCAAAACTTATGGTTGGTTTCCCAACTTCAAACTTAAGTATTAGGGATTTAGTCGGAGTGTTTTATGAGTATTTGGCTTATGTTTTATTGATCAAACTTGATTTGCTTGTTGAAGGATGTGTTGGACTTTGATATGAATGTAGTTGATTAATGTATATGTGCTTTCCGGAGATGTGTGATTTAAATATGTGTTATATCAAGATGTGTTGTTTGTAGATGTGTGACTTAAATATGTGCTATATAAAGATGTCATATTTAAATATGTGATATTTGACGATGATGCTATTTAAAGATGTGTATTTGTCGAGTCATCTAAAGATGTGCATTGTTGAGTCTTTACTCGTGTCGTTGCATTTGAGTCGTGTCGTTGCATAGCATAGTCAGGGATGGGGGCTTAATGCCTGACAGGTTCTTTTATGACCTTTAGCGATGGGGGCTCAATGCCTGACAGGTCCTATTTGACCTTTAGCGATGGGGGCTTATGCCCTGATGGTACCACATGCATGATGTCTAAGACGTAGAGTTGCATTTGTTGAGTCGTGTCTTATGAGATGTCGTGACGATGATTTGTGATGATGATGTGATGTTTGAGATGGTTGTTAAGACGATGATTTATGATGGTTTGTGATGCATTTGTGATGATGATTGTTCTTTGATGTTCTTGATGGTATCTTCGTGATGAAGTTCCTTGAAGCTCTTGATGATATTTCGTGATGATATTCTTGATTGACGTTTAACGTGTTTCGTGAATGGTGTGCTTGATGATGTATAAGGTGATTTAGGACGATAATTATGATGTTAGATGATGCCTATTTTGCTATGACTATATGATGTTTTGTTGATTGATGATTCTGTTGCTGGTGTATTTATATATATATATATATGTATATATATGTGAACCTGATGATGCTTGTCATTGAATTGTTGTTGTTTTCATTAACTTGATTGATTATATATTATTATTATTGAATGTGTATCTCACCCCTTCTGTTGGAATTGTCGCCTTGTGGACAAGTGCAGATTTCCAAGGCTAGTAGGATGTTGGCTCAAGTGTCATAGGGCTCTGATACGTAACGGGATGGGGAAAATGTTGTTTTGTTTCTTTCATTCCTTTATGTATCGAATTTTGAACATGTTGTTGGATTTTAAGTTGAAGAATAATATTTTGTTGTTGAGGCCTTTGTGCCAAGAATTCTGTTGAAGTTGAATGATGATGATTTTAAAAGAATTATTCCGCTGCAAATTTTATGAGATTAAATGTGGTTTAAATAAATAGTGTTATTTTCTATTTATGAGATTTTTGAAAAGAAGTGTAATGCTCCGTTTGTTGATTTACTCTGATATATTATATTTAATATTACGTTGTTGGGAGAACGGGGTGTTACAATTTTCAAGCAGAAGGGGTGAGATTCACAAACAACAATAATATATATTCATCAACCGAATTAAAACAACAACATTCGTAACAACATGCATCATTAAGTTCATATATACATGGCAGCAATATTGTCAACCACAACTACATCAATTCATATTTAATTGACAATAGCATCATCAACGACAACAACAATACCAACGACTCGACCATCAACGACGACTACGACAATGCACCAATGACAACTACAAATGCAATATGCATGTGGTACCATTTAACGCGTATGAATGACAAGGCATTCCAGGGCATGAGCCCTCAACAATTTGAATGGTTAAAGCATTCCAGGGCATAAGCCCTCAACAATTGAATGAACTAGCATTCCAGGGCATAAGCCCTCAACGGTTGAATGATTAACATTCCAGGGCATGAGCCCTCAACAATTCATGAGTATGAAAATGGACTCAATTTGTGTATATCAACATACAACTTATCAATGACTACGACAACAACAATTGTGCCTACATCATTTATGACACACTACACAACTTAGACAACAACGACACAACGACATCAAACAATGGAAATCAACGATATAGCATATATAATTGTATATATATATATATATATATATATATATATATATATACACACATATATTCACATAGTTTTACTTTCATTTATAATATTCACTACATAAACAAGGTTAAATAAATCAAGAAAACATTTTAGGATGCTCAGATTAATGTCCTAATGCACGAAGCAAAATTCAGAAAATGGTCGTACAGGACCTATCTCGCTTAAGCGAAGGCCTGTTCGCTTAAGCGAACAAAAAGCCGAAGGTCATGAAGTTGCTCGCTTGGGGTTCGCTTGTGGCTCGCTTCAAGCGACCTAAATGACGAAGGTTGGGAATTGCTCGCTTACGAGCTCACTTGTGGCTCGCTTGAGCGTGCGGTCTATTGCAAATTCTGGGCAGCTTCTGGGCCCCTGCTTAAGCGAAGGTCATCTCGCTTAAGCGAAGCATCATCTGGGCAGTGCAAAAACTCACGAATTTTCTAACTCTTTTTCATCCAAAAACCCAATTTTGATCCCCGGATCACCCAAAATGAATTACAAAAATGTTTACAGGTTCTATATGCAACATAACATCCAAAACAACTCAGAAACATGCATTAACAACATAATTTACAACATTTAGCAACCTATCATAACTTTCTAACCCTAACTCAAGAACACAAGTTTTCAATTCAATTTCAGCAATTATATACATATCATCAATTGAAAGTTAGCCTCACCCTTACCTGAATTTAGATGACCAAAACTCTACAGAATCATGTTCTACTATTGGCTCTTCTCCCTTGTTCTTGATTTCTCTCCCTTTCTCCCAAAACTCTTGTTTTTCTTTTACGTGAAAATGTTTCTGACTTTCTTTCCTAACTCTCCCTATTATTTCTTAACTCCCTTTTCAATTCACTTAACTCCTACTAAATCCTATTAATTAAAATGTAACCCCCAAAACTTCAAATAAATAATAATTCTCACCTATTTCTATTAAATAATAAAAACAACTATATAATAAAATATCAATACACCAAATAATCACATAAATCATTTAAAATCATATAAAAGACTTAAAATCAACCAAAAATAATTAAATAACAACTAGGGTGTTACAGATTACCAGCTGATTCCTACCCTTGAGGAGTACTCCCATTGGACCGATCTATTAATACTTAACAAGGTGCCCTTCAGTGGTCTCGAAAAAACTCCTAAATATTCTGCCATTGCTACAGCTCTCCACCTTACAACCGCTGAGGTGAAAGCCAACCTCCAAACTAAGGGGAAACTTGTGTGCTTTTCGACCAACTTCCTTTACCAAAAAGCCACCTTTTTCGACGAAACCTCCAACGCCGATGCCTTTGATGCTATCCTTGCCTTACTCATCTATGGTCTTGTGTTTTTCCCTAACCTTAATGATTTTGTTGACATTAATGCCATCCACATCTTCCTATCAAAAAACCCTGTCCCTACCTTGTTAGCCGACACATACCATTCTATCCATGAACGCACCCTAGCGGGTCGCGGAACCATCCTTTGTTGTGCACCCTTGCTGTATAGGTGGGTTACCTCTCATCTGCCCCGATCCCCTCGCTTCACAACCAATCCAGAAAACCTTCTTTGGTCCCAAAGGCTTATGTCCCTTACCCCAACTGATGTAGTGTGGTACAATCCGGCCTATGACAAGGGAACTATCATTGACAGTTGTGGAGAATTCAATAACATACCTCTTCTCGGTATACGTGGAGGAATCAGCTATAACCCTGTTCTTGCTAGACGTCAGTTCAAGTACCCCATGGAAGAAAAACCTCGCAATATTCATCTAGAGAATGTAACACCCCGTTTTCCCAACGTAAAAATTTCGTAAAATAAATCAAAGTTTTCACACAAACGGAGTATCACGTTCTTAAAACATCTTAAAGGAAATGAATAACAATTCATTCATCATAAAAATAGTTATTAAACTTCTCAAAACATTGCAGCGGAAATCATTAGAGTCATCACAAAAGTTTATGCCACGCAGGCCTCAACAACGTCTCAGAAAATCCTCAATGTAAACATAATCATGAAAATCATAAATAACATAATACGCAAGGAACAGAGAAAATATAAGTAAGGTTCCCCATCCCGTTACGTATCAGAGCACCTAGACACAACCGAGGAATGCCTCACACGACTGCACCTAATCTTGGTTACCTGCACTCGCCCACAAGGTGGCAATTCCAACAGAAGGGGTGAGATTCACAATAATTATATTAAACATGTAATTCAATAATCACAGTTAACAACAAAAACATAAGCTCAACACGTCACAATTAATGGCATTTAGCATCTACAGCATCATCATGTAAAACATGTCACTTAGCATCATAACATCGTCATAGACATCTTAATTGACCCGACTCAACAACTTCACTTGACTATGCAACCCTAACATCTTAAATGCATGTGGTACCAATCCAGGGCATAAGCCCTCGTCGCTTTGAGCATAAATATACTCCCAGGGCATAAGCCCTCGTCGCTGGTGAGTAAAAACTCCAGGGCATAAGCCCTCATCTTTGAATGAGTATGCATGAGACTCGACACATTTTAAGTTAAACAAGTTAACATCTTAAACGTCGCAAAACATCACAACTTCATGGACTGACACATGCAGCAACTATACATAGGTAAACAGCAACATGGCAGCAAGTACATCACAGGATATAACATCAACATTACAAACATCATCTCAACAACACATACATTTCATATATATTTATTTCATATGATTCATAAATCATTAACAACAACGTAAGATTATCACAAACGTCACTCTCATTAAAAATAGCCTATTGTACCACCCACGGTTCATCTCTCAAAGTCTTGTGCGAAACAGATCGCGAAAACATAGGAAACGTGACATTCTGTCACAGCACAGGTCGCCATGGCGAGCTCAATTGCTCGCCTGGCGAGAGATTACAGGTCTCTCTCGCCATGGCGGAGGGTTTTCTTGCCTGGCGAAAAGTTACAGGTCCGTCGCCATGGCGAGCTAAATCTCGCCTGGCGGGCGATGAAGGTATGTCGCTATGGCGAGCTATGTCTCGCCTGGCGGAACGATGTCAGAACAGACTACGGGATTACGAACTTTTTCACCCAAAATCCTATTTTTCATCATGTTAAGCCCCAATTACGACTGAAATAATAGCATTAAACATATTCTAGGTTCTGTAATCCATTCCTACATCAAATTCACTAATTCTATATCATCAATTCACTAATTCTTCTCTTTTTAACCTAATTCCCAATTCCTCAAAACTCACCAATTACTCTTGTTAATTATGATTGAACGATTTACAGATTAATATAATTGAATTGCTAGGCTCACCCTTACCTTAAAGTGCAGAAAATCGCAGCCCTCTTGCTCTTCTCTCCTTCTCTGGTTTTTCTCCCTTTTTCCAAAATTTTGAAACGTACGTACTGAGTTCTCCCTTAACCTAATTTCCTTATTTATACTCCCAACAAATCTTATCTTCTTTACTCTTTCTCCCACATAACTCTCCAAAATCTCTAAATTACCCCACATCTCTATATTTATTTTATTTTCAAATCTTATTTTATTTAACAATAAAATAAGTCACCACGTCGCATGAAATTAACAAAAATCACATAAAAGTCACTTAAATCTTATTCTCCAAATCTCCTAAAATATATAAAAATATATCTAGACTCCTCAAATAATTCAAATAATTAAATAAATAAAAGTGGGCGTTACAACTCTCCCCAACTTATAAGATTTTCGTCCTCGAAAATTACCTCAAGCAAACAATTCTGGGTAAGATTCCAGCATCTTACTCTCAAGCTCCCACGTCAAGCTTTCACCAGTCACTCCGTCCCAAACGACTTTCACTAGAGGTATTTCTTTGCCTCTCAACCGCTTCACTTCACGATCTTCGATCCTCACTGGTAAGGTCTCAACCGTAAGGTTATCTCTGACTTGCACATCATCTCTCTGGATCACATGAGATGGATCCGGAACATACTTCCGAAGCTGCGACACATGAAACACATCATGCAAATTCGAAAGATGCAGTGGTAAACCCACTCGGTACGCCACCGTTCCAACTCTTTCCGATATCTGATACGGACCAATAAACTTCGGGGTTAACTTCTTTGACTTCAAGGCACGACCGACACCGGTCATAGGAGTAACTCTTAGGAACACATGGTATCCCTCTTGGAACTCAAGGTCCTTTCTACGCTTATCATGATAACTCTTTTGTCGACTCTGCGACGCTTTCATCTTCTCTTGGATCATCTTAACCTTCTCAGTAGTCTGCTGAACAATCTCTGGTCCTAAAACCACATTCTCACCTGACTCAAACCAACACAAAGGAGTTCTGCATCTCCGACCATACAAAGCCTCAAAAGGTGCCATTCCAATACTCGAATGGTAACTATTGTTGTACGTGAACTCTATCAACGGAAGATGACTATCCCAAGTCCCTCCTTGCTCAAGTACACAAACTCTCAACAAATCTTCCAACAACTGAATTGTCCTCTCCGACTGACCATCCGTCTGCGGGTGATAAGCCGAACTCAACCTCAACTGAGAACCTAAAGCCTCTTGCAAACTCTTCCAAAATCTAGAAGTAAATCTCGGATCTCTATCTGATACGATGCTCGAAGGAACACCATGCAGCTTAACTATGTCTCGAATATAAATCTCTGCCAACTGAGCTACAGGAAAAGTGATGTTAATCGGAATAAAATAAGCCGACTTCGTCAATCTATCAACAATCACCCAAATTGTGTCATTCCTTCTAGGAGTATTCGGCAAACTCGTCACAAAATCCATGGATATACTATCCCATTTCCACTCTGGCACATCTAAAGGTATCATCAATCCAGCAGGTTTCTGATGCTCAACCTTCGATTTTTGACAAATCAAACAAGAGTACACAAACTGTGCCACGTCACGTTTCAATCCAGACCACCAAAACAACTTCTTCAAATCATGATACATCTTCGTAGCTCCCGGATGAATACTCAAGCTACTTCTGTGACTCTCTTCAAGAATCATCTTCTTCATATCATCATTGTCAGGAATGCAAATCCTACCTCGGAACCTCAACACTCCTTGGTCATCGACTTTAAAGTCACTATCCTCAGTCTGATTACTGGCAACCAACAAGTCCACAAACTTAACATCTTCTTTCTGCGCCTCTTTAATACTCTTCAAGAAGTCACTATCAATCTTCAGCATTCCCAGCTTTACACTCTGAGGTGTTCTTTCACAGACTAAACTCAAATCTCTAAACTGTTCAAGCAACTCAAACTCCTTCACCATCATAGCAGACATATGCAAAGTCTTCCTACTTAAGGCATCTGCAACCACATTAGCTTTGCCAGGATGATAATTCAAACCAAAGTCATAATCTTTCAACAATTCAAGCCACCTTCGCTGCCTCATATTCAATTCCTTTTGGTCAAATAAATACTTGAAGCTCTTGTGATCACTAAACACTTCAAATCTCGAACCATACAAGTAATGTCTCCAAATCTTAAGCACAAACACAACTGCAGCTAATTCAAGATCATGAGTAGGATAATTTCGTTCATGAATCCTCAACTGTCTTGATGCATAAGCAACCATTTTACCATCTTGCATAAGCACACCACCTAAACCCAACTTGGACGCATCACAGTACAGCACAAAAGGTTCATCGGACTTCGGCAAAATTAAAACTGGAGTCCTCGTCAAACGCTTCTTCAACTCATTAAAACTGTTCTCACAATGAACATCCCACACAAAAGATTTACCTTTACACGTCAACTGCGTTAACGGAAGAGCCAACTTAGAAAATCCTTCTATAAATCTTCGGTAATAACCTGCTAATCCCAAGAAGCTTCTAATTTCTGTAACCGACTTAGGAGTCTCCCATTGTGATACTGCTTCAACCTTAGACGGATCAACCGCAATACCATCACCAGAAATAACATGCCCGAGAAAACTCACCTCTTTCAACCAGAATTCACACTTAGATAACTTAGCAAAAAGCTTATTCTCTTTCAATACTTGCAGAACAGTCTTCAAATGCTCAGCGTGTTCCTCTTCGGTCTTAGAGTATACCAAAATATCATCAATGAATACCACAACAAAACGATCCAAATAAGCATGGAAGATCCTATTCATATACTCCATAAATACACCAGGTGCATTGGTAACATCGAAAGGCATCACCGTATACTCATAATGTCCATAACGCGTCCTAAACGCCGTCTTCTGCATATCTTCATCTTTCACTTTAATCTGGTGGTAACCTGATCTCAAATCTATCTTGCTAAACACACAAGCACCCACTAACTGATCCATCAAGTCATCAATTCTTGGTAGTGGATACCTATTCTTTATCGTCACTTTATTCAACTGTCGATAGTCGATGCACAACCTCATACTACCATCTTTCTTCTTGACTAACAACACCGACGCTCCCCAAGGTGAAACACTCGGTCTTACAAACCTCTTTTCAAGCAAATCCTCCAACTGTTTCTTCAGCTCAGCCAACTCAGAAGCTGACATACGATAAGGTGTCATAGACACAGGCTTCGTTCCAGGAACAAGATCAATCGAAAATTCCACTTCTCTTTCTGGAGGCACATCAGGAATTTCATCAGGGAAAACTTCTGGAAAATCACATACCACTTGTAGCTTATCAATCACCGCCTGATTCTCAATGGATAAAGACGTCATCAAGGAAAACATCATAATCCCATCGCGTTCTAACTGCTTCAGCTGTTTAGTAGATAAGAATTCTGCTCCACTGTCCTCTTCGGGAGAAGAAAAATGCACCGTCTTGCTAAAACAATTAATGAGGACATGATTGTATTCTAACCAATTCATCCCCAAAATCACATCCATTCCAATCAACGGTGGACACACTAAATCAATCTCAAAATCACGACGAAACATAGACACATGACATCTCAAACACACAAGGGAAGTAGTCACCGAACCCTTAGCTGGAGTTTCGACAACCATCTCCCCGTTCATATCAGACACAGCAAGGTTCAACTTAGCAGCACAATCAAGAGCAATAAAACAATGCGTAGCACCAGTATCAATAATAGCAACTAAAGGTATATTATCAAAATAACAAGTACCTCTGATCAAACGATCCTCGTTCTCCGTCTGCGTGCCAGTCAAAGCAAAAACTCTTCCAGTAGACTGAGTCTTCTTAGGCTGCTTGCATTGGGAACCAATGTGACCTTCCTCATTACAATTAAAGCATACGACATCACCATGCTTGCACTCAGGAGTAGTATGTGTAACACCCCGTTTTCCCAACATAAAAATTTCTTTAAAAAGATAGTCATGCATCAGAGTAAACACGTAAACAGGGCATCACATTTCTTAAAACGTCTCATATTAATGAATAAATAATCATTAAATCTTCATAAAATAGTCATAACTTATTACTCAATATTGCAGCGGAAATATCATAAGAAAAACATCTCAAAAATCATCTTTGGCACGCAGGCCTTATCAACGTCTTAAACAAAATAGTCAGAGTAATCATAAACATGCAAAAGAGCATAATACGCAAGGAACAGAGAAAATAAAAGAGATCCCCTATCCTGTTACGTATCAGAGCACCTAGACTTGACTGCAGAATCCTCACACGTCTGCACCTAATCTTGGTTACCTGCACTTGCCCACGAGGCGGCAATTCCAGCAGAAGGGGTGATATTCACAAATAATTATATTAAACATGTAATTAAATAATCACAATCAACAATCAACATAATTTCACATATCTCAGATAAACATCTAGCATTCAAGCATCAACATAAACTATACATCATTTAGCATCGTCATAATCATCATTGTTATCGCGATTTTCGGGTGTCAAATCATTAATTAAATTTGAACCTTTCAATCATTGATATCTCTATTTTTTTTGGGGAGAGGTAAAATCGAGAGAAAACCTCAGAAATTCCGAGTTCGGGGCTGATTTCACTACGGGAAGGTGTTAGGCACCCGCAATGACTATAGTATCCTATAGGAACCGTTTTACTACGCTTTACGTATACGCTTTGCTTTTATTGCTATTTGTAAAAAGATTGATTGATTTTAAGAATGAGAGAAAGAAGATTTTGGGTTGTTTTTATTGGACTTGGAGAGATTTTGAGTCTCTTGCCTACATACCCTTTTAAGGGATCAAAATTCCATGTAGTTCTCTTCCAAAATATTTTTGTGAGTTTTGTTTGTTTTTAAGTTTGAAAAAAGATTTTGAAGAAGGGAAAGAGGCCGTATAGGCATTAGAATTGAAAGGAAGAAAAAAACATTTGGTTGGTTCAATTGTTAATGAAAACGGTTAAAGTTGGAAATTAATTGCATTTTGATTTGATTGAGAAAATAAAGGGAAAATCCATTGGAGTTTTGACTCCAAGGTTTATTTGGAAAATATTTGAAGTGATGGAAGTTATTTGTTTTTAAAAGGATTTATTTTCTCTAAGTATCGCGCATCCTAAACATACACCTAGCGTTAGCTCATGCAACGTGTGTGCGTGTCGGTGCGTGTGTCGGTGTACATCATTATAGTTCATAGTCCTTTACATCGGGTCCTATTTTACATTCTATGGTCTTGCATGAAATTAAAGAAAAGTAATCCACCTAATCATTGCATGAGAATTAGTTACACGTTCCATGGAAGGGTTAAAGGAAGAAATGGAAATGAGATGAGATGCTTAGTATGCATGAAACATAGAGTAAAGTGGTTAGTAAACAAAATGAAATAGTAATGAAATACTAATCCTAAACAAAATGGTAAATCATCACAAAAATTGGCATAAAATCACACTAAACAAAATTGCAAGACATCACAAAATTGGCATCAAAGATCAAACTAAACGTAATTGCAAAACATCACAAAATTGTAATCAAGAATCAAGTGTAACAACAATGAGAAATATCACAAAATTCAAGTTTTGACAAGATTGAGAATAATGCACCAAAACAAAAGAAAATTAAACCTGCTAAAATTAAAGGAATCTACCAAGAGATAATCATCATAAAATCAAAGGCCAAGCCCTAAAATCATGTGATACGAATTTGAACTAAAAATTACGCGAAGGAATTCACAAACAAAAAAAAAAACACCAAAGCATATAAAATAAAAAGAAATCTACCCCTATCATTTTTATCAATCTTAACATGAAAAATCATCATCAAACAGTCAAAGATATATCAAGAATCCTATAGAAAAAATTACAAAAGTATTCACTAAAATTAAAGCATGCCAGGGGTTCAAACAGCAAGAAAGAAGGTGCAATTATCAACAAAAATTAAAAAAAACGCAAGAAAGCTTAGGGCCCATAGTTTCCCAGTCTAAACCCACGGATCTGATGGATCCGGATCAAGCTAATGCTCCAGGAGCGTTGGATTGGTCCAGATCCATCAGGATCTGAATCAAACGGCTGAGAGAGTGAGAAGAACGGGTCGGGTTTGGGTCAACCCTACCCAACCGCATGTATAAAAGGGCTTCACACCCGTTTTCCTTCATTCTTGCATAACATTTTCTCTTTCTTCTCTTCTTCTCTTCGCCGTTCTCTCTTCTTACGAACCCTAACCCTAATTTGTGAGTCCTACCCAGAAATTCAAGATTCATGGCTTAAACTGTTCGTATCATCGTTCTAAACATGAATCATCCAAGAGAAAACAACTTTAACCGTCAAAACGATGTGAATCTTTGGGTTTTGATGCCTTAGGTTCGAACTGTTCCGATCCGTCGCGTTTTTTGGCTGAATCTGTTGTGAAATTGCAAGAAATCGCTTCGATTCACACTTATTGTGGATTCTGAAACGTTTCTTTGATTTTTTAAAACGGTTTTGTGTTAGGGTTTGGGCTTTTGGATCGAACAGTTTGAGCTTGCTACAGGTTCACATCGTTTTGGATTCTGTAGTGGTTTCTATTGAAATGAGGTGAAGTTTGAGCATTACCTGTGTTTGTGAATGGAGATCCGAACCGTTTCTTTTGATCCTTGGCTTTGAATCTCTTCTGGTATGCTGGTATTGCTTCTTTTCCTCTTCTCTGATTCGAACCTTGCGATCCTCTTCACCTTCTCTTCTTCTCTTCGAACCTCTCTGTGATCACGCTTGAGCTTGCTACCCTTTGGGTGGTGAGTTCGCGTTTGAATTGCAGAGAAACGATTCAATGATGAAGATTCAATGCTGAATCTCTGAGAATCAATGCAAACTCCATTGAATTTTGTCGAATCTTTGTTCTGGAAAACGGTTAGGGTTTGAATGTTCTTGAACTTTTGTGACTTTGTGGATTTTGATCTGTAACTGAATGGAGAGAGAAAACTGAATCTGTTTGTGTTGATGTGGCGTGATTCTGCAGAATTCTGACACTGTGTACTATTTATAACCTGCCATGTGTGCCTGCGAGCCAATGGCCTTGTGACACGTGGACTTGGACTGAACTGGCGTGGCACTTGTGGACTGAACTGAAAAAAGGACTAAAATGTAATTTTTGGAAAATTTGGGACTGTTTTGAAAATAATAAAACTGAAACTGGACTGTTTTGAAAATTGGAATTGGACACTTCTGCAATTAAAATGTAAAATTTGGACTGAATTGCAATTTTAATAAAATTTGGACTAAACTGCAAAAAAGTTAAAGTAAAATTAGGTAAAAAATGTAATTTGGAAAAACGTAAAGTTAAACATTTAAAAATGACAAAACGGACTAAAATGAACAAATTAGCAAAATGAGGTATTTCAAAATACCTCTCTGCCCAAAATTTATTTGATGTGAAAAGACCAAAATGCCCCTGGGGGCTAAAATGACTCAGACTGACTCAGACTGACTCAGATGCAAAACTAAGATGATTTTGTACAAAATTTGATTAATGATTCATGCAGACAAGTTGAAAAGACTCAGGGACAAATTGCAAGGACTGAAAATGGATTCCTTTGCAGGAAATGACCAAAATACCCTTTTGTATGATTTTATGCAAAACTTAAAAGACTGAAGCAGTGACATATGCAACTGAAGCATAGTGGTAAATTGCAAAGCAAAACACAGTAAATTGAAAAAGTATTAGGAATAGAAAGGAGATTTAAACAAGTATTTTTTAGGTCCAAAATGAGGGTATGACAGCTGCCCCTATTTAAGTTTCTTTGTCTGGAGAGTCAAGAGACGGAGTCTTTGGCTTGACGCGACGAAGATACTTAAATATCGACATTAGCACTGATTTTGGGCGTAAAAATACGTTTGTAGGTGTCATGCATGCCATGCAACATTTGTATTATGAATGCAAGACAGACTGAGAATCGGTTTAAACAAAAATATGTCGTATCCATTGCGGGACTGGTAGACATTAACAGAATAGCAAACAACAGAGTATGTCGTATCCATTGCGGGACTGATTGACATTAACAAGATAGCAGATAACAAAATATGTCGTATCCATTGCGGGACTGGTAGACATTAACAGGATGGCAGATAACAAGACTCACTGGGGAGACTCGATAGCATATTTGACAGGCACAAGCTGTTCTTGGATGCGAACTGGCCACTTGACCGGGAATATTGACAACAAAGGGCGCAAGCTGCTCTTGTATTTTGAGCTGGTTACTTGGCTGAAAGCAAATATAGAAAGCACAAGCTGTTCTTGGACACGAACTGGTTACTTGGCTGAAAGAAAACAAGGTAGAAAGCACGAGCTGTTCTTGTATCTGAACTAGCCGCTCGGCGGATTACCAAAAGGATAGGTACAAGCTGTTCTTGGATGCGAACTAGCTACTTGACCGGGAATGTTGACAACAAAGGGCGCAAGCTGCTCTTGGGTGCGAACTAGCCACTTGGCCGCTAACAAGAGTGAATTGACAGGCACAAGCTGTTCTTGGACGCGAACTAGCCACTTGGCCGTTAACAGAAACGAATTGTTTTTGAAAAAGAATTGAATTTGATTGTCATAACTGCAGGAGCTTGAATTTGACAGGAATGTTGACAAGACTGTTGAACTTTGAAATTGACAAGACAGTAGACATTTGTTGTTAGCAGAAGAAATTTGAAATTGACATGATTGATTTTGATTGAGATTAACATAGGAATTGAGAATGTAGATGCATATGGATAGCATGACAATTTTATCAAATGCATGAACATGTAGGATGCATGATTATGCATGTATGAATGCTTTGAAGTGCATGATGATTGGCAATTTGTAGACACAATTTCGCAGAGACAGACAAAACATTGGAATATTGGGCACGTAATGGCTCGTGCTCAGACATATACTTGCAAAAGTTCCTTCTCTGGGGAGGCAGTCGTTCGAAGATACATCGAGACCATCGTTGAAGGCAGGAAGCTGTAAAATTGTAGAGGAAGACAAACTGAATGGTATTGCTGCTTGTTGGAACAGTCACGTAAATGCTTCGGACATCGCATCTGTGGTCAATGCTTTTGCATGTTTGTTTTTTCATTTTTCATCATCATTTTTTTTTTATTTCTTTTCATCATCCCATTTTTGCCTGGATCGCCCTTTCGGGTTTTCGACCCACCGGGGAATAGTTTTTTCACGTGCCCCGGTTTTTGCCTGAATTGCCTTTGAAGGTTGTCAATCCATCGGGGTGCTCACTTTTGCCTAAGCCGCCCTTTCAGGTTTTCGACTTAGCGAGCATATTCATTTTTCATGCTTTTCATTCTGTTTTTTCATTCTTGCCATTGACCACAGACCGTCGCTGGAGGAAGGCTTGCTAGTAACTTGAATTGGAATTGATATCAATGTAGATTTGTTCATGCATGTTTCATTTTAATGTACCTAGCTGTTCAGGCTTGTTTTCAAAATACTCAAAAATTTTCAATTTTCATAATGTTTATTCCAGACATGCATCATTATTAACATAGAAAAAATCTTTTTGTATAAAGCTTTGGAAATAGAATAGGAAAAGAGTGCCAAACGAAAGCATAGGCTCAAATCGATGTATAAGGGTAGTAATCAGCCGAAGGCGTGACTCCACGGATTTACAAAGCTTGGAAAATGGTAATTTTATTGGTTGGTGGTACATTGAACACAGTAGCTACCATGGTATCTGAAACTCTTGAATCCCCAGGCGTCAGAACCTCGGGTGAGAACAGCCAATCATTAATCGCACAGATCCCCAGGGGAATGATAACTCGTCCGATATAGTCAATTGTCTTTTATTTCAATCTCATTTTTGCATGAACCGCCCTTTCGGGTTTTCGGCTCATCGAGACGCTCATTTTTGCCTGAGTTACATGTAATCTCAGCGAGCTTTTACATTTTTGTTTCTTGTCCCTTATTTTGCTTGGATCGCCCTTTCGGGTTTTCGATCCACCGGGAAGCGCATTTTTGCCTAGGCCGCCCTTTCGGGTTTTCGACCTACCACGCTGTTCTTTTCATATCTAGACAAAATATTTCTTGACTATATCGGCATTCACAGGATTCGGAAGTTCTACACCATCCATGTGTGTGAGAATCAGAGCACCGCCAGAGAAAGCCTTCTTGACAACATAAGGTCCTTCATAGTTAGGCGTCCATTTGCCCCTTGGGTCGGGTTGCTGACTCATTCTTCTTTTCAACACGAGTTCACCCTCTTTGAATTCCCGAGGACGGACTTTCTTGTCAAAAGCATTTTTCATCCTTGTTTGATACATCTGACCATGAGCCAAAGCATCCAGGCGTCTTTCTTCAATCAAATTCAACTGGTCGTACCGACTCTAGCACCATTCAGCCTCAGACAACTTTGCTTCCATAATCACACTGAGAGATGGGATCTCCACTTCCAATGGGAGGACTGCTTCCATGCCGTATACAAGAGAAAAAGGTGTTGCCCCGGTTGAACTACGGACTGTAGTGCGGTAGCCGTGTAAAGCATAGGGCAACATCTCATGCCAGTCTTTGTATGTTGTTACCATCTTCTGCACAATCTTCTTGATGTTCTTATTGGCAGCCTCAACTGCACCATTCATCTGAGGTCGGTAAGGAGAAGAATTGTGGTGTTCAATCTTGAATTTCTCGCATAAGGCCTGCACCATGTCATTGTTCAGGTTGGTACCGTTGTCAATGATAATCTTGCTGGGGACACCATACCGGCAGATGATATTGTTCTTGATGAATTTGACTACCACTTGCTTAGTCACGTTGGCATATGATGCAGCTTCGACCCATTTGGTGAAATAATCGATTGCTACCAGGATAAAGCGATGACCATTTGAAGCTTTCGGTTCAATTCTTCCGATCATATCAATGCCCCACATAGAGAAAGGCCATGGAGAAGACATAACATTGAGAGCGTGCGGAGGCACATGGATCTTATCAGCATATATTTGACATTTGTGGCATTTCCTGGCATATTGGTAGCAATCGCGCTCCATAGTCATCCAGTAGTAACCAGCTCTCAACAGCTTTCTAGACATAGCATGCCCCGATGCGTGGGTCCCAAAGGTGCCATCGTGCACATCGTGCGTTAACTGTTCTGCTTCACATTCATCAACACATCTTAACAACACCATATCGAAATTCCTTTTGTACAGGACATCACCATCCAGCAAGAACTTGCTAGCCAGCCTGCGCAGCGTCTTCTTGTCTTTGTTGGAAGCATTCGGCGGGTACTCACGGCTTTGCAAAAATTGTTTGATATCATAATACCAGGGCCTGCTGTCGACTCCGCCTGAACCCGTTTGTACAATTGCATCACTGACAGTAAACACATGAGCGGGCCGGTCTAAGCGTTGTACTTTGATCATCGGTACATGATTCCAATGGTTTACTTGAAACATGGAGGATAAGGTAGCAAGAGCATCGGCCATTTGGTTCTCCTCTCGGGGAATATGGTGCAACTCGACCTTTGTAAAATACGTTAACAGCCGTCTTGCATAATCACGGTAAGGGATCAGATTGGCATGATGGGTCTCCCATTCTCCCTTTATCTGGTTGATGACTAGTGCAGAGTCTCCATAGATGTCGAGGTGCTTGATTCTCATATCGATGGCTTCTTCAATTCCCAAGATGCACGCTTCATATTCGGCCACATTGTTGGTGCATTCAAACACAATCCGGGCTGTAAAAGGGATGTGATGCCCCTGCGGAGCCACAATTACTGCGCCAATTCTTCGGCCATAGGCATTAACAGCACCATCAAAGACCAATCCCCACTTGCTATCCGGGTCTGGACCTTCACCGATCAGTGGTTCTTCATAGTCTCTTGACTTTAAGAACATGACCTCTTCGTCTGGGAAATCGAACTTCAAAGGTTGATAATCATCAAGCGGCTGGCAAGCGAGATGGTCAGCCAGGATGCTCCCTCTAATGGCTTTCTGAGCTTTAAACACAATATCATACTCTGTCAGTAACATTTGCCAACGTGCGATTTTTCCAGTGACAGCCGGTTTCTCAAAGATGTACTTGATCGGATCCATCCGGGATATCAACCAAGTTGTATGATTCATTAAGTAGTGACGCAGACGTTTGGCAGCCCAGGCTAGTGCACAACAAGTTTTCTCGAGCATTGTGTACCGAGTCTCACAATCGGTAAATTTCTTGCTCAAATAGTAGATTGCATGCTCTCTCTTTCCAGTTTCATCTTGCTGACCGAGCACACATCCCATGGATTCATCCAATACTGACAGATACATGATCAATGGCCTTCCTTCCACCGGCGGAACGAGGATAGAAGGTTCTAGCAAATAATTCTTTATGCTATCGAAAGCTTCTTGGCATTCATCATTCCATACCACGGGTTGATTCTTCCTGAGTAGCTTGAAAATTGGCCCGCAGGTCGCAGTCATGTGGGATATAAATCTGGAAATGTAGTTCAAACGCCCGAGGAACCCTCTGACCTGCTTCTCGGTTTGCGGGGCCGGCATCTCACGGATAGCTCGGACTTTGTCGGGATCTACTTCAATGCCCTTCTGGCTGACAATGAAGCCTAGCAACTTCCCTGATCTAACACCGAACGTACATTTGTTTGGATTCAGCCGAAGCTTGTATTTCCTCAACCTTTCAAACATCTTAGCCAAATATTCGACGTGTTGCTCTTCATCACTTGACTTGACAATCATGTCGTCTACATACACTTCAACCTCCTTGTGAATCATGTCATGGAACAAAGTGGTCATCCCCCTTTGGTAGGTAGCACCAGCATTTATTAGACCGAACGGCATTGCTTTGCAGCAGAAAGTTCCCCACGGAGTGATGAACGACGTCTTCTCCCTGTCTTTGGGTGACATTTTGATTTGGTTATAGCCAGAAAAACCGTCCATGAAGGAGAATACCTTGCACTGGGCAGTATTGTCAACAAGCACATCGATGTGAGGCAGTGGAAAATTGTCTTTCAAGCTTGCTTTATTCAAATCTCTGTAATCAACACACATCCGAACCTTACCATCTTTCTTCGGTACCGGCACAATATTAGCAACCCACTCGGGATACTCAACCGTCATGAGAAAACCTGCGTCAATCTGTTTTTGCACTTCACCTTTGATCTTCAGGGCCATGTCTGGCCGAGTCCGTCTCAACTTTTGTCTGACAGGAGGACAGTCTGGTTTTGTCGGTATCCGGTGTTCCACAATCTGGGGATCCAAACCCGGCATATCTTCATACGACCATGCAAAAATGTCCGAGTACTCGTGGAGAAGTTGGAAGATCCTTTTCTTGACATCTTCCTCTAATGCAGCGCCGACTTTGATCTCTCTTTTGTTATCCTCAGTACCCAAGTTGATTAGCTCGATCTCCTCCTGATGAGGCCGAATGGTTTTCTCTTCTTGCTCAAGCAGTCGGGCAATCTCATCTGGTATGTCATCACCATCCTCATCTTCGGCCTCAAACACCGGGGATTCAACAGTTTGGAGAAACATAGGGTCACTGTGTTCAACGGGTTCATTTTGGTTCGATCTGCGTGACATGATTGGATGATTTTTAGAAAATAATTTTCATGCAGATCTTTGAAATTAATAAGAAAATACAGACGTTTTGGTTTTTTCTGGCATTACCATTATTTCCAAGGGAAAAGCATTAAAGAAAGAAAAAAGAGTCGTGAAAGAAACGACGTTTTTTATTGATAATGGTGATGTCGGAACAAACATGCCCTTTACACAAGTGTCACTTCCGCCTCGGGCAGGGCGGAGGGATTGTTATTTTGAAAACAAAGCCTAAACAGCAAGACGTATTACTTAGAATCATGCACAAACACAGGGAGATTGATAACGTTCCAATTCTTTGCCATGCCTCCTGGTATCACAAATGTGGGCCTAGCCCCTCTTTCATCACCACCATCAAGAATTGCATTGGCAAATCCGGCGCTACGGAACGCTCCAGCTGACACGCCTGACATTGGAGAGAAATCGAGACCCTCTTTGCGTTTGTTGTCCAGCAGCTGTATCAATTCGCCCCAACCGGCGGCCTGACCCTCTTGAACGGCCTTCTGCGCATCCTTCAATGAAGCCATAGCGGCACTAGCTCTCTTGGGCTCTGTACCCTCGATAGTTAAACCCTGGAATGCAGTTCCCTCAGCGGATTTAGCTTCAATGCAAGAGAAGGATGATAACTGACTGACCAGATAAGCTTCTTCCCCATGCACTGTCACAAGTTTACCATTCCTTACGAACTTTAGCTTCTGATGGAGAGTATAAGTGACTGCCCCGGCCTCGTGTATCCACGGTCTCCCGAGAAGGCAACTGTAAGAGGCATCTATGTCCATAACCTGAAAAGTAATCATGAATGTTTCAGGACCAATAGTCGTGGGGAGATCTACCTCTCCAAGCACAGTTTTACGGGAACCATCGAAAGCCTTGACTAGGAAAGTACTCCTTCTCAAAGGAACTCCTTGACAACTCAACTGATCCAAAGTCGACTTAGGCATCACATTCAACGACGACCCAGTGTCCACCAACACGTTGGACAACATATCTGTTTTGCAGTTCATGGAAATATGCAGGGCCAAGTTGTGGTGCTTTCCTGCCTCTGGAAGTTCATCTTCACCAAACCAAAGGTTACTGCAAGCAGTGATGTTAGCCACTATTCCACCAAATTGATCCTCTGTAACCTCGTGGTCGACATAGGCTTGTTCCAACACTTTCAATAACACATTCCTGTGAGCCTCCGAACTGAGGAGTAGGGCCAAGATGGATATCTTCGAAGGAGTTTGTAACAGCTGATCAACGATCTTATAATCGCTTTTCTTGATTATCCTCAAAATCTCATCCAGATTGGAATCTTCAATGGACTGGCCGGGACGGCTGGTATTTTCAATGACAGGAGGGATTGTTAATGGAGCAGTCTTATCAGTCGGAATTGCAACTGGCGCATCATCTTTCTTCTGGAACAAAAGGGGCCGAACCCTGCCGCTCCTCAAAGCCGTCACTTCGGCGATACTGCCTACTGTGCTTGAGGACACCAAAGGTACTTCCTTCCCGTTTTCCAACATAGTCGCACTGTACTTGTACGGGATGGCTTTCGTAGAGGTATATGGCATTGGACCAGGCAACCGTATGACCAACGGTTCAACGTCCTTCCTGACGGGCGTGCTCTTGACCGGAGTATCGTGGAAGATCGGCACTATCATGCAAACATCACTGGTAGTCAGGTAGTTGTCATTCATCAATCTTTGGATATCAGTCTGGACTACGCTGCAACCCATAGGGTCTTGAAGGCATTCACAGCAAGCAACGTGGTCGTGGTTGAACAGAGCAGCTTGGCACAATTTGATATGTAGCGGTACTAGAGGAGTAGCAACATTACGGACATTGAGACGAGGGATTTCTTCACATACTTCAATCATATTCACGGCGGCATGGTTGGGGAGTGGATTGTCGAGCACATGTGGGACATTGTTTTCAAAAGATAGCTTTCCCTGGTCGATCAACTTCTTCACAATGTACTTCAGGGCGTAGCAACCTTCTACATCATGACCTAGGGCGCCTTGGTGGAAATCACATCTGAGATCGGAGCGGAACCTGGGAGGCAATGGGTTTGGCGGAGGCTTGCCAGGTCTAGTGGTGCAATACCCCTTATGTAGCAGAGTTGGGAGTAGTTCAGCATATGCCATTGGTATCGGCGGGAAAGATGGTCTGGATTGAGGGCCTTGTTGTTGTTGTTACGGTTGTTGTTGAGCTAGTGGTTGTTGTTGCAGTTGTTGGGCGATGGCATTAACAGGGACCTGAGGCTGGCCCGGTGGTGGAGGGTACTGATGGTAGAACGGCGGATAGAACGGATGCTGGGCATACTGTAGGTACTGATACGGTTGAGGCAGTTGTGTAGCATTGACAGGAGCGGCAGTGGCAGATTGATTGGTTCCAGCGGACACCATTCCAACTTCTGATTCCTTTTTCTTATGGTGACCATTGCCGTATTTCTTTGGTGCACTCGAGGATTCACCTTTCTCAAACACGATAATCCCTTCTCGGACAGCTTCCTCCAAGCGGGTTCCCATAGTGACCATCTCAGAGAAGTTGCTTGGGGCAGCGATAATCATTCTTTCAACATAATCCTTCTTTAGGGTTTTCAGGAATGTTTGAGTCATTTCTTCCTCGTCCAAAGCGGGAGTGATACGGGCAGCTGCCCCTCTCCACCTCTGTGCATATTCGCGAAAGCTTTCGTCCTTTTTCTGAGAAAGAGACCGGAGGAATTCCCTATTCGGCTTGAGCCTAGTGTTGAATCCATAGTGGCTCTTAAAAGCAGTAGCCAGATCATCAAAAGTACGAATATCATCCTTGCTCAAACCGGTATACCACTCTGCGGCATCTTCCATTAGACTGTCCTGGAAGCAATGGATCATAAGTGAATCATTGTCTGCATGGTTAGCCATCTTCCGGACGTATTTGATAATATGGTTCTGGGGGCAAGTCAGCCCATTGTAGCGGTCAAATTCTGGGACCTTGAATTTCTTGGGGACATCCACCCTCGGCACTAAACAAAGATCGTGGGTTCTGAGGGGGTCACTGCTCCCACGGTTGGCCTTGATCTCGCGACGGAGTTCTCTGGCAAGCTCTTCCATTCTTTCTTCCATAGTTCCCAAAACAGGAGTCTTTCCACGGCAATCATTAGCATTGGCGCCCTGAGGCGTAGAGTGCACAATTGGATCTGTGTAGACGGTTGACTGAGGCAGAGTAGTATGAAGAGATGCCTGCCCTGAGACTGGGATTTGGTTACCGTTGGCAGCACTGGAAGCACCTGCTGTGGGATCTGGAGCAAAGAAGAGTGGGAGCCCGTACGGGTATCCCCTTGGCATGGCGAAGCGGTTATCAAGAGATGACGTTGGAATTGCCTCAGTAGTCTCTGGAGCAGACGAGGCTGGTTGTTCTTGAGCGGCTATCAGAGCAGTCATGGCGTCAAGAGCTTTAGCTAACTCTTCTCTTACAGAAGCTAGTTCAGTGCGGAGCTGCGCATTCTCTTCTTCCATAGCTACTTGGTTTCTCCTTCTGTATTGTCTAGTCTGATGTACTCTGGTAGGTTGATCGGTCCCTCGAGCACGAGCCACTTTTCACACTGCGGCAGAAGAACCAGGAGGCAATGAGCACTTGGAAGTTTTTTGTGACCGATGAATGATGCATGATGCGTGCAAATGCAGATGCAAAAAATGACTCTTTTTATTACCAAAGGGTTTTTTAGACAAATTAGAATTCTTTGCAAACAATATTGGACTAACAAATTATTCAAAGCAAGTTGTTTTGATACACTGAGCCAAGGGAGTAGGCTTCTGAAACATAAGCTAAACAAACAACATAACCAATAGCAATCCTATCATCCAGAACTAAGGAGTGACTGGGTAGTATTTGGAATCCGAATCCGAAGCTGAACCACAATAACTGGCGAAGAAATCTCGACGACCTCTGACCCTCCTGGAGTCTCTCCTCAACAGATCATTCTTCTCCTCAAGCTCCTTCCTAATTCTAGCTAGTTCCTTCTTCAGCATTCGGTTCTCATGATCCTTCTGCTCGTCTCTGCCATCCAAAGTCATGATCAAGTTCTCAGCCTCGCTGTAACGGGCTTTCCATGCTCGCTTCTCTTCACTCTCCATAGCTAGATGCTCCTGATACATCTCCTGAGTCGCGGGAAGCAACGGTAGGGGTCTAGACGGAGTAGATGCAGATACATGCCTCATAGCAGGGTAAGGCATGCCAATCTCCTCGGCTCGATCTATTACCCACTGAGTATAGGCTTCATGAGCAATACCGGATCTCACACCCAAATGCTTCACATCCTTTCTTCGAACCTTAGACCAAGCATCTGCAAAGGCTTTCCTTTGCCCGGCGGGGGCATTGGAATAGTAAAAGAACTCCTGGGATGTAGCAAGGTTGATGGGCTTTACTCTCATAGGAAAACCAAACTGTCTCATAGCTAACTCGGGGTTGTAGTTGATTCCTCCCCGGGTACCGAGAAGAGGTACATTGAGGAAATCTCCACAACTAGTGATAATCTCCTTGACTCGAGCTGCTGGAGTGATCCAAACCACCTCATCGGGAGTAAGAGCCATAATCCGCTGCGAATAAGACCAATTCTCCGTGTTGGCATGGAAAGAACTCGGGAGGTGAGAAATAAACCACCTATAAAGAAGAGGTATGCAGCAAGGAATAAATCCACGGCCCTTGAGAGTCCGATCATGGATGGCATGGTATGTGTCAGCTAACAAAGTAGGAACCGGATTCCTGGAATGGAAGATCTCAATAGCATTCATGTCCACGAAGTTGTCGAGATTCGGAAAGAGAACGAGCCCGTAGATGAGTAGTGCAAGAATAGCCTCAAGGGCGTCCTGACAAGTAGATTCAAGATTAGCCTGCTCAAGTAGGTACTTCGAAGTGAAACCCTGGATGTGAGATTTAGTAACGAGATTCCTAGACACATCGGAAGTCTTGAGATAAAGATCCTTAGCGATCACCAAAGGAGTAAGAGAAGATCCTGGGCCTGTGAAGGGTACCCTCTCGGCTATAGGTAAACCTAATATGCAAGAATAAGCCTCGAGTGTAGGGACCAACTGAAAATCCGGGAAAGTGAAGCAACGGAAAACCGGGTCATAGAATTGCACCAGAGTGTGTACCAGCTTCTCTTCTACATTAGTCCGGAGAATACCAAGCAAACCACCGTATCGGAGACGAAACCCAGTCGGATTCTTGACCTTAAGTGCCAACTCCCTTAGGCTAGCCAAATCAACTTCTTTGAACTTGTAAGACTTAGTCCTCTTCATGCCTGGTTATATTTGCAAAGAATTTTAGTTTGTCTATACCCTTTGATAAATGCATGTAAAAAGGTTTATGCATGAATGCATGTATGCATGGTTTTGTTTAACAAAGAAAGCACGGTGGGCTAAAGTAACGAGTGGACACGGTGTCCGGTGAAACTAAGGCTTTGATAGTAGTAACCAAGGTTCTATAAAGTTCCCAAACCACAACCTCTCTTCCGCATATCATAGTAGTACAAAGCAACGCTTGTCCATGATTATCCGTAAGAAGGTCTAGTTTGGGTGTAGTATCACGTGACGACTAAATTTCGAGACAACGCTCGGTTTAGCCACCGCACTACGTCCTAAGAAAGGCCAAAGATGGGTTTGGTAACTACGGTCCATAGCCTTCATCGGTCAATTAGAAGTAAAGTGCCTAAGCATGACAACACACGCCGGCAACATCACCTCCAAAATGCCTCAGCTATGTGAGATTGATCGCGTAATCCAATGCACGAGGCAACCCCCGGAATGGATTGTCGATTATATCTCTTCCTAATCTTAGGTTCACTCAGCCCGGGTATAGAGCTTTTGATATTCTCACCCCACACGTACACAAGAAAATTTTACATGTAACAATAAAGCAACGCATAAACATAAAGCGTGTAAAACTAGGTGTAGCCCTAACTAGTCCCCAGTGAAGTCGCCATTTCTGTTATCGCGATTTTCGGGTGTCAAATCATTAATTAAATTTGAACCTTTCAATCATTGATATCTCTATTTTTTTTGGGGAGAGGTAAAATCGAGAGAAAACCTCAGAAATTCCGAGTTCGGGGCTGATTTCACTACGGGAAGGTGTTAGGCACCCGCAATGACTATAGTATCCTATAGGAACCGTTTTACTACGCTTTACGTATACGCTTTGCTTTTATTGCTATTTGTAAAAAGATTGATTGATTTTAAGAATGAGAGAAAGAAGATTTTGGGTTGTTTTTATTGGACTTGGAGAGATTTTGAGTCTCTTGCCTACATACCCTTTTAAGGGATCAAAATTCCATGTAGTTCTCTTCCAAAATATTTTTGTGAGTTTTGTTTGTTTTTAAGTTTGAAACAAGATTTTGAAGAAGGGAAAGAGGCCGTATAGGCATTAGAATTGAAAGGAAGAAAAAAACATTTGGTTGGTTCAATTGTTAATGAAAACGGTTAAAGTTGGAAATTAATTGCATTTTGATTTGATTAAGAAAATAAAGGGAAAATCCATTGGAGTTTTGACTCCAAGGTTTATTTGGAAAATATTTGAAGTGATGGAAGTTATTTGTTTTTAAAAGGATTTATTTTCTCTAAGTATCGCGCATCCTAAACATACACCTAGCGTTAGCTCATGCAACGTGTGTGCGTGTCGGTGCGTGTGTCGGTGTACATCATTATAGTTCATAGTCCTTTACATCGGGTCCTATTTTACATTCTATGGTCTTGCATGAAATTAAAGAAAAGTAATCCACCTAATCATTGCATGAGAATTAGTTACACGTTCCATGGAAGGGTTAAAGGAAGAAATGGAAATGAGATGAGATGCTTAGTATGCATGAAACATAGAGTAAAGTGGTTAGTAAACAAAATAAAATAGTAATGAAATACTAATCCTAAACAAAATGGTAAATCATCACAAAAATTGGCATAAAATCACACTAAACAAAATTGCAAGACATCACAAAATTGGCATCAAAGATCAAACTAAACGTAATTGCAAAACATCACAAAATTGTAATCAAGAATCAAGTGTAACAACAATGAGAAATATCACAAAATTCAAGTTTTGACAAGATTGAGAATAATGCACCAAAACAAAAGAAAATTAAACCTGCTAAAATTAAAGGAATCTACCAAGAGATAATCATCATAAAATCAAAGGCCAAGCCCTAAAATCATGTGATACGAATTTGAACTAAAAATTACGCGAAGGAATTCACAAACAAAAAAAAAACACCAAAGCATATAAAATAAAAAGAAATCTACCCCTATCATTTTTATCAATCTTAACATGAAAAATCATCATCAAACAGTCAAAGATATATCAAGAATCCTATAGAAAAAATTACAAAAGTATTCACTAAAATTAAAGCATGCCAGGGGTTCAAACAGCAAGAAAGAAGGTGCAATTATCAACAAAAATTAAAAAAAACGCAAGAAAGCTTAGGGCCCATAGTTTCCCAGTCTAAACCCACGGATCTGATGGATCCGGATCAAGCTAATGCTCCAGGAGCGTTGGATTGGTCCAGATCCATCAGGATCTGAATCAAACGGCTGAGAGCGTGAGAAGAACGGGTCGGGTTTGGGTCAACCCGACCCAACCGCATGTATAAAAGGGCTTCACACCCGTTTTCCTTCATTCTTGCATAACATTTTCTCTTTCTTCTCTTCTTCTCTTCTCCGTTCTCTCTTCTTACGAACCCTAACCCTAATTTGTGAGTCCTACCCAGAAATTCAAGATTCATGGCTTAAACTGTTCGTATCATCGTTCTAAACATGAATCATCCAAGAGAAAACAACTTTAACCGTCAAAACGATGTGAATCTTTGGGTTTTGATGCCTTAGGTTCGAACTGTTCTGATCCGTCGCGTTTTTTGGCTGAATCTGTTGTGAAATTGCAAGAAATCGCTTCGATTCACACTTATTGTGGATTCTGAAACGTTTCTTTGATTTTTTAAAACGGTTTTGTGTTAGGGTTTGGGCTTTTGGATCGAACAGTTTGAGCTTGCTACAGGTTCACATCGTTTTGGATTCTGTAGTGGTTTCTATTGAAATGAGGTGAAGTTTGAGCATTACCTGTGTTTGTGAATGGAGATCCGAACCGTTTCTTTTGATCCTTGGCTTTGAATCTCTTCTGGTATGCTGGTATTGCTTCTTTTCCTCTTCTCTGATTCGAACCTTGCGATCCTCTTCACCTTCTCTTCTTCTCTTCGAACCTCTCTGTGATCACGCTTGAGCTTGCTACCCTTTGGGTGGTGAGTTCGCGTTTGAATTGCAGAGAAACGATTCAATGATGAAGATTCAATGCTGAATCTCTGAGAATCAATGCAAACTCCATTGAATTTTGTCGAATCTTTGTTCTGGAAAACGGTTAGGGTTTGAATGTTCTTGAACTTTTGTGACTTTGTGGATTTTGATCTGTAACTGAATGGAGAGAGAAAACTGAATCTGTTTGTGTTGATGTGGCGTGATTCTGCAGAATTCTGACACTGTGTACTATTTATAACCTGCCATGTGTGCTTGCGAGCCAATGGCCTTGTGACACGTGGACTTGGACTGAACTGGCGTGGCACTTGTGGACTGAACTGAAAAAAGGACTAAAATGTAATTTTTGGAAAATTTGGGACTGTTTTGAAAATAATAAAACTGAAACTGGACTGTTTTGAAAATTGGAATTGGACACTTCTGCAATTAAAATGTAAAATTTGGACTGAATTGCAATTTTAATAAAATTTGGACTAAACTGCAAAAAAGTTAAAGTAAAATTAGGTAAAAAATGTAATTTGGAAAAACGTAAAGTGAAACATTTAAAAATGACAAAACGGACTAAAATGAACAAATTATCAAAATGAGGTATTTCAAAATACCTCTCTGCCCAAAATTTATTTGATGTGAAAAGACCAAAATGCCCCTGGGGGCTAAAATGACTCAGACTGACTCAGATGCAAAACTAAGATGATTTTGTACAAAATTTGATTAATGATTCATGCAGACAAGTTGAAAAGACTCAGGGACAAATTACAAGGACTGAAAATGGATTCCTTTGCAGGAAATGACCAAAATACCCTTTTGTATGATTTTATGCAAAACTTAAAAGACTGAAGCAGTGACATATGCAAAACTTAAAAGACTGAAGCAGTGACATATGAAACTGTTCTCACAATGAACATCCCACACAAAAGATTTACCTTTACACGTCAACTGCGTTAACGGAAGAGCCAACTTAGAAAATCCTTCTATAAATCTCCGATAATAACCAGCTAGACCCAAAAAGCTTCTAATCTCCGTAACCGACTTGGGAGTCTCCCATTGCGATACCGCTTCAACTTTAGACGGATCAACCGCAATGTCATCGCCAGAAATAACATGACCAAGAAAACTTACTTCTTTCAACCAGAACTCACACTTAGACAACTTAGCAAAAAGCTTCTTCTCTTTCAACACTTGCAAGACGATCTTCAAATGCTCAGCATGTTCTTCTTCAGTCTTAGAGTAAACAAGAATATCATCGATGAATACCACAACAAAACGATCCAGATAAGCATGGAAGATTCTATTCATATACTCCATAAATACGCCAGGTGCATTAGTAACACCGAAAGGCATCACTGTATACTCATAATGTCCATATCGCGTTCTAAACGCTGTCTTCTGTATATCCTCATCTTTCACTTTAATCTGATGGTAACCCGATCTCAAATCTATCTTGCTAAACACACAAACACCCACCAACTGATCCATCAAGTCGTCAATTCTCGAAAGTGTATACCGATTCTTTATCGTTACTTTATTCAACTGACGATAGTCGATGCACAACCTCATACTTCCATCTTTCTTCTTGACCAACAACACTGGAGCTCCCCACGGTGAAACACTTGGTCTCACGAACTTCTTATCAAGCAAATCCTCTAACTGTTTCTTCAGCTCCGCCAATTCAGAAGCTGACATACGATAAGGCGTCATAGACACAGGCTTCGTTCCAGGAACAAGATCGATCGTAAATTCTACTTCTCTCTCAGGAGGCACATCAGGAATCTCATCTGGGAAAACTTCTGGGAAATCACATACCACTTGTAGCTTATCAATTACCGCCTGATTCTCAATAGATAAAGACGCCATCAAAGAAAACATCATAATTCCATCGCGTTCCAACTGCTTCAACTGTTTAGTAGATAAGAATTCTGCTCCACTCTCTTCTTCGGGAGAAGAAAAATGCACCGTCTTGCTAAAACAATTAATCAGAACATGATTGTACTCTAACCAATTCATCCCCAAGATCACATCCATCCCAACCAACGGTAGACATACTAAATCAATCTCAAAATCACGACCAAACATAGACACAGGACATCTTAAACATACAAGGGAAGTAGTCACCGAACCCTTAGCTGGAGTTTCGACAACCATCTCCCCATTCATATCAGATACAACAAGCTTCAACTTAGCAGCACAATCAAGAGCAACAAAACAATGTGTGGCACCAGTATCAATAATAGCAACTAAAGGTATATTATCAAAATAACAAGTACCTCTGATCAAGCGATCCTCGCTCTCCGTCTGCGTACCAGTCAAAGCAAAAACCCTCCCAGTGGTCTGAGCCTTCTTAGGCTTCTTGCATTGTGAACCAATGTGACCCTCTTCACCGCAGTTAAAACACACAATATCACCATGCTTGCAATCAGCAGTAGTATGACCCTTCTTACCGCAATGGAAACACCTCTTCACCTCTCCGGGACAAGCATTACTCTTATGGCCTTTCACGCCACAAGTATAGCAAACTATCTCAGCAGGAGCATCTTTCTTCACGGGTCTCCTCTCATCATTAACTCGCTGTTTGCCCTTATCTGCAGGGGCACTGTAGGGCTTAGGACGACTTTGCTGTCCTTTTCCTTTCCTCTCATTAACCACCTTGTAATGAGCCTTAGTGTCTTCAGGGGTATAATGCAGGTAAAATTTTGCCAGCTCCACAAACTTTGCTGCATACTCAGTCACGGACATGTTCCCTTGCTTTAGCTCCAGGAACTCAATCTCTTTCTTGCCCCGCACATCCTCAGGAAAATATCTGTTGAGGAACTCTCTTCTGAAAACAGCCCAAGTAACCTCAGCACCACCTTGCTCCAGAACAGGTAGAAGACTAATCCACCAGTCATCAGCCTCCTCAGCCAGCATGTGCGTACCAAAACGCACCTTCTGCACCTCCGTGCACTGCATAACTCTGAATACCCTCTCAATCTCCTTGAGCCAAGTCTGGGCTCCATCTGGGTCATATCTCCCCTTGAAGGTAGGAGGATGGTTTCTCAAGAAGGTCTCCAGCATGCGGACCTCAGCACTAGCACCAGCATTTGCATTCGGTTGTTGCCCCACCGCTTGAGCAACAGCTTCCAAAGCAGCAGCAATCGCAGCGTCGTTTCTTCCAGCCATCTTAATCCTCTACAAAGCAATCATAAGTTAGAATAATACAATAATAGTATTCTAACTCTAAGACAACGTCACTCGACTCTCTACTTGGCCGGACGGACCGACCGGCTCTGATACCAATTGTAACACCCCGTTTTCCCAACATAAAAATTTCTTTAAAAAGATAGTCATGCATCAGAGTAAACACGTAAACAGGGCATCACATTTCTTAAAACGTCTCATATTAATGAATAAATAATCATTAAATCTTCATAAAATAGTCATAACTTATTACTCAATATTGCAGCGGAAATATCATAAGAAAAACATCTCAAAAATCATCTTTGGCACGCAGGCCTTATCAACGTCTTAAACAAAATAGTCAGAGTAACCATAAACATGCAAAAGAGCATAATACGCAAGGAACAGAGAAAATAAAAGAGATCCCCTATCCCGTTACGTATCAGAGCACCTAGACTCGACTGCAGAATCCTCACACGTCTGCACCTAATCTTGGTTACCTGCACTTGCCCACGAGGCGGCAATTCCAGCAGAAGGGGTGAGATTCACAAATAATTATATTAAACATGTAATTAAATAATCACAATCAACAATCAACATAATTTCACATATCTCAGATAAACATCTAGCATTCAAGCATCAACATAAACTATACATCATTTAGCATCGTCATAATCATCATCATATACATCTCAATAAACATCATAATAAACATAGTAGACGACTCGACTCGACATCATCACTTGACTATGCAACCCTACGTCTTATATGCATGTGGTACCAATCCAGGGCATGAGCCCTCGTCGCTATGAGCATAAATATACTCCAAGGCATAAGCCTTCGTCGCTGGTGAGCAAAGCTCCAGGGCATAAGCCCTCGTCGCTGGTGAGTAAAAACTCCAGGGCATAAGCCCTCATCATAGAATGAGTATGCATGAGACTCAACACTTTTAACTTAAACAAGTTAACATCTTAAACGTCGCAAACATCTTAAACATCATGGACTGACACATGCAGCAACTATACATAAGTAAATAGCAACATGGCAGCAAGTACATCATACATATAGCATCCATAGTGCAAGCATCGCAAGTAAATCAAACATTCATAACTTTATTAATTCATATATCACACATAAGCTTCATAAAATCATCATAAACAATCTCAATCATCATGTATCATCATTACAGATTATATTAAACATCATTAAAAGTCTCAGAAGCTACCCAAAGGTCATCTCTCAAGGTTATATGCGAAAACAGATCGCAACAGAACAGGTTCTGAGTTCTGACACAACTCGCTATGGCGAGTGGGAATGCTCGCCTCGCGAGTACTAAGGTCCTGCTCGCTATGGCGAGTTGGAGTGCTCGCCTCGCGAGCTCTAGGGTAATGCTCGCTATGGCGAGCTGGGTTGCTCGCCTCGCGAGCGATCTAGGTCTACTCGCCGCGGCGAGTTGCATAGCTCGCCCAGGCGAACGATGAACAGACTGCTACGGGTTCTGCGAAAATCACACAAAAGGTTCCCAAATTCGTCATCTAAAACGTCTAAACTCTCATAATCATCATTGTTAAGGATAATCTATGTTCTGTACTCATTCTAAACATCTGTTCCACAGCTTAATGACCTATTTTCATGATTTTCCTCAATTTTAACCTAATTCCAATTCTCTCAAAATCCAATCCTATGTTGTTAATCCTGATTAGATGCATTACAGATCAATATAATTAAGTGCTAGGCTCACCCTTACCTGGTAATAAGCAGAAATCGCAGCCTTCAAGGTCTCTTCTCACTTCACGTCCGTTTTCCTCTTTTCCAAAACTCTGACAACGCGTACTGACTCTCTTGACCTAATTTCCCTTTATATACTCCCAGCAAATCTTATCTTATTTACTCTTTCTCCCACATAATTCTCTAAAATCCAAAACTAACCCACAACTAAATATTTTATTTTATTTTCAAATCTTATTTTATTAAACAATAAAATAAGTCGCCACGTCACATAAAAACATCCTAAATCTTCACTTAACATCACATAATATATATAAAAATATATAGTAATTTCTCAAATAAATCAAATAACTAAATAATCAAAAATGGGCGTTACAACTCTCCCCAACTTAAAAGATTTTCGTCCTCGAAAATTAACTCAAGCAAACAACTCAGGGTACGACTCTAGCATCTTACTCTCTCTAACTCCCACGTCAAGCTTTCACCGGTCGCTCCCGACCAAACGACCCTAACGAGAGGTATCTCCTTGCCCCTCAGCGTCTTCGTCTTTCTGTCATCAATCCTCACAGGTAAGGTCTCAACCGTAAGGTTGTCCCTAACTTGCACATCATCACTCTGGATCACATGAGACGGATCCGGAACATACTTCCTCAGTTGCGACACATGGAACACGTCGTGCAAATTCGATAAATGTGGTGGCAATCCAATACGATAGGCCACCGCCCCAATCCTCTCTGATATCTGATATGGACCAATAAACTTCGGGGTTAACTTCTTTGACTTCAATGCACGACCAACACCGGTCATAGGAGTCACTCTCAGGAACACATGATCTCCCTCTTGGAACTCAAGGTCCTTTCTACGCTTGTCATGGTAACTCTTTTGTCGACTCAGCGACGCTTTCATCTTCTCTTGGATCATTCTTACCTTCTCAGTAGTCTGTTGGACAATCTCCGGTCCTAACATCACATTTTCGCCTGACTCAAACCAACACAACGGAGTTCTGCATCTCCGACCATACAAGGCCTCAAACGGTGCCATCCCGATACTCGAATGGTAACTGTTGTTGTACGTGAACTCTATCAATGGAAGATGACTATCCCAAGTTCCTCCTTGCTCAAGTACACACACCCTCAACAAATCCTCCAACGACTGAATCGTCCTTTTCGACTGACCATCTGTCTGCGGATGATAAGCCGAACTCAACCTCAACTGAGAACCTAAAGCCTCTTGCAAACTCTTCCAAAATCTAGAAGTAAACCTCGGGTCTCTATCTGATACGATGCTCGAAGGAACACCATGCATCTTCACAATCTCCTTGATATAAATCTCTGCCAACTGGGCAACAGGAAAAGTAATGTTAATCGGTAGAAAATGAGCCGACTTCGTCAATCTATCAACAATCACCCAAATAGCGTCATTCCCTTTAGGAGTATTCGGCAAGCTCGTCACGAAATCCATGGATATACTATCCCATTTCCACTCTGGCACATCTAAAGGTACCATCATACCAGCAGGTTTCTGATGTTCAACCTTCGATTTCTGACAAATCAAACAAGAGTACACAAACTGTGCCACGTCACGTTTCAAACCAGACCACCAAAACAGCTTCTTTAAATCGTGATACATCTTCGTAGCTCCCGGATGAATACTCAAGCTACTTCTATGACTCTCTGCAAGAATCATCTTCTTCATTTCCTCATTATCAGGAATGCAAATCCTACCTCGGAATCTCAACACTCCCTGATCATCAACTCTAAAGTCACTATCCTCCGTCTGATTACTAGCAACCAACAAGTCCACAAACTTGACATCTTCTTTCTGCGCCTCTTTGATACTTTTCAAGAAATCACTATCAATCTTCAGCATCCCCAGCTTTACACTCTGAGGTGTTCTCTCACAAATTAAACTCAAATCTCTAAACTGTTCCAACAACTCAAATTCCTTCACCATCATGGCAGACATATGCAAGGTCTTCCTACTCAAGGCATCTGCAACCACATTAGCTTTGCCCGGATGATAGTTCAAGCCGAAGTCGTAATCTTTCAATAATTCAAGCCACCTTCGCTGCCTCATATTCAATTCCTTCTGATCAAACAAGTACTTCAAACTCTTGTGATCACTAAACACTTCAAACCTCGAACCATACAGGTAATGTCTCCATATTTTCAATACAAAGACCACAGCCGCCAACTCTAAATCATGCGTCGGATAATTCTTCTCATGAATCCTCAATTGCCTTGAAGCATAAGCTACCACTTTACCATTTTGCATAAGCACACCACCTAAACCCAACTTGGACGCATCACAATACACCACAAAAGGTTCATCGGGTTTCGGCAAAATCAAAACTGGAGCCGTCGTCAAACGTTTCTTCAACTCATTGAAACTGTTCTCACAATGAACATCCCACACAAAAGATTTACCTTTACACGTCAACTGCGTTAACGGAAGAGCCAACTTAGAAAATCCTTCTATAAATCTCCGATAATAACCAGCTAGACCCAAAAAGCTTCTAATCTCCGTAACCGACTTGGGAGTCTCCCATTGCGATACCGCTTCAACTTTAGACGGATCAACCGCAATGTCATCGCCAGAAATAACATGACCAAGAAAACTTACTTCTTTCAACCAGAACTCACACTTAGACAACTTAGCAAAAAGCTTCTTCTCTTTCAACACTTGCAAGACGATCTTCAAATGCTCAGCATGTTCTTCTTCAGTCTTAGAGTAAACAAGAATATCATCGATGAATACCACAACAAAACGATCCAGATAAGCATGGAAGATTCTATTCATATACTCCATAAATACGCCAGGTGCATTAGTAACACCGAAAGGCATCACTGTATACTCATAATGTCCATATCGCGTTCTAAACGCTGTCTTCTGTATATCCTCATCTTTCACTTTAATCTGATGGTAACCCGATCTCAAATCTATCTTGCTAAACACACAAACACCCACCAACTGATCCATCAAGTCGTCAATTCTCGAAAGTGTATACCGATTCTTTATCGTTACTTTATTCAACTGACGATAGTCGATGCACAACCTCATACTTCCATCTTTCTTCTTGACCAACAACACTGGAGCTCCCCACGGTGAAACACTTGGTCTCACGAACTTCTTATCAAGCAAATCCTCTAACTGTTTCTTCAGCTCCGCCAATTCAGAAGCTGACATACGATAAGGCGTCATAGACACAGGCTTCGTTCCAGGAACAAGATCGATCGTAAATTCTACTTCTCTCTCAGGAGGCACATCAGGAATCTCATCTGGGAAAACTTCTGGGAAATCACATACCACTTGTAGCTTATCAATTACCGCCTGATTCTCAATAGATAAAGACGCCATCAAAGAAAACATCATAATTCCATCGCGTTCCAACTGCTTCAACTGTTTAGTAGATAAGAATTCTGCTCCACTCTCTTCTTCGGGAGAAGAAAAATGCACCGTCTTGCTAAAACAATTAATCAGAACATGATTGTACTCTAACCAATTCATCCCCAAGATCACATCCATCCCAACCAACGGTAGACATACTAAATCAATCTCAAAATCACGACCAAACATAGACACAGGACATCTTAAACATACAAGGGAAGTAGTCACCGAACCCTTAGCTGGAGTTTCGACAACCATCTCCCCATTCATATCAGATACAACAAGCTTCAACTTAGCAGCACAATCAAGAGCAACAAAACAATGTGTGGCACCAGTATCAATAATAGCAACTAAAGGTATATTATCAAAATAACAAGTACCTCTGATCAAGCGATCCTCGCTCTCCGTCTGCGTACCAGTCAAAGCAAAAACCCTCCCAGTGGTCTGAGCCTTCTTAGGCTTCTTGCATTGTGAACCAATGTGACCCTCTTCACCGCAGTTAAAACACACAATATCACCATGCTTGCAATCAGCAGTAGTATGACCCTTCTTACCGCAATGGAAACACCTCTTCACCTCTCCGGGACAAGCATTACTCTTATGGCCTTTCACGCCACAAGTATAGCAAACTATCTCAGCAGGAGCATCTTTCTTCACGGGTCTCCTCTCATCATTAACTCGCTGTTTGCCCTTATCTGCAGGGGCACTGTAGGGCTTAGGACGACTTTGCTGTCCTTTTCCTTTCCTCTCATTAACCACCTTGTAATGAGCCTTAGTGTCTTCAGGGGTATAATGCAGGTAAAATTTTGCCAGCTCCACAAACTTTGCTGCATACTCAGTCACGGACATGTTCCCTTGCTTTAGCTCCAGGAACTCAATCTCTTTCTTGCCCCGCACATCCTCAGGAAAATATCTGTTGAGGAACTCTCTTCTGAAAACAGCCCAAGTAACCTCAGCACCACCTTGCTCCAGAACAGGTAGAAGACTAATCCACCAGTCATCAGCCTCCTCAGCCAGCATGTGCGTACCAAAACGCACCTTCTGCACCTCCGTGCACTGCATAACTCTGAATACCCTCTCAATCTCCTTGAGCCAAGTCTGGGCTCCATCTGGGTCATATCTCCCCTTGAAGGTAGGAGGATGGTTTCTCAAGAAGGTCTCCAGCATGCGGACCTCAGCACTAGCACCAGCATTTGCATTCGGTTGTTGCCCCACCGCTTGAGCAACAGCTTCCAAAGCAGCAGCAATCGCAGCGTCGTTTCTTCCAGCCATCTTAATCCTCTACAAAGCAATCATAAGTTAGAATAATACAATAATAGTATTCTAACTCTAAGACAACGTCACTCGACTCTCTACTTGGCCGGACGGACCGACCGGCTCTGATACCAATTGTAACACCCCGTTTTCCCAACATAAAAATTTCTTTAAAAAGATAGTCATGCATCAGAGTAAACACGTAAACAGGGCATCACATTTCTTAAAACGTCTCATATTAATGAATAAATAATCATTAAATCTTCATAAAATAGTCATAACTTATTACTCAATATTGCAGCGGAAATATCATAAGAAAAACATCTCAAAAATCATCTTTGGCACGCAGGCCTTATCAACGTCTTAAACAAAATAGTCAGAGTAACCATAAACATGCAAAAGAGCATAATACGCAAGGAACAGAGAAAATAAAAGAGATCCCCTATCCCGTTACGTATCAGAGCACCTAGACTCGACTGCAGAATCCTCACACGTCTGCACCTAATCTTGGTTACCTGCACTTGCCCACGAGGCGGCAATTCCAGCAGAAGGGGTGAGATTCACAAATAATTATATTAAACATGTAATTAAATAATCACAATCAACAATCAACATAATTTCACATATCTCAGATAAACATCTAGCATTCAAGCATCAACATAAACTATACATCATTTAGCATCGTCATAATCATCATCATATACATCTCAATAAACATCATAATAAACATAGTAGACGACTCGACTCGACATCATCACTTGACTATGCAACCCTACGTCTTATATGCATGTGGTACCAATCCAGGGCATGAGCCCTCGTCGCTATGAGCATAAATATACTCCAAGGCATAAGCCTTCGTCGCTGGTGAGCAAAGCTCCAGGGCATAAGCCCTCGTCGCTGGTGAGTAAAAACTCCAGGGCATAAGCCCTCATCATAGAATGAGTATGCATGAGACTCAACACTTTTAACTTAAACAAGTTAACATCTTAAACGTCGCAAACATCTTAAACATCATGGACTGACACATGCAGCAACTATACATAAGTAAATAGCAACATGGCAGCAAGTACATCATACATATAGCATCCATAGTGCAAGCATCGCAAGTAAATCAAACATTCATAACTTTATTAATTCATATATCACACATAAGCTTCATAAAATCATCATAAACAATCTCAATCATCATGTATCATCATTACAGATTATATTAAACATCATTAAAAGTCTCAGAAGCTACCCAAAGGTCATCTCTCAAGGTTATATGCGAAAACAGATCGCAACAGAACAGATTCTGAGTTCTGACACAACTCGTTATGGCGAGTGGGAATGCTCGCCTCGCGAGTACTAAGGTCCTGCTCGCTATGGCGAGTTGGAGTGCTCGCCTCGCGAGCTCTAGGGTAATGCTCGCTATGGCGAGCTGGGTTGCTCGCCTCGCGAGCGATCTAGGTCTACTCGCCGCGGCGAGTTGCATAGCTCGCCCAGGCGAGTGATGAACAGACTGCTACGGGTTCTGCGAAAATCACACAAAAGGTTCCCAAATTCGTCATCTAAAACGTCTAAACTCTCATAATCATCATTGTTAAGGATAATCTATGTTTTGTACTCATTCTAAACATCTGTTCCACAGCTTAATGACCTATTTTCATGATTTTCCTCAATTTTAACCTAATTCCAATTCTCTCAAAATCCAATCCTATGTTGTTAATCCTGATTAGATGCATTACAGATCAATATAATTAAGTGCTAGGCTCACCCTTACCTGGTAATAAGCAGAAATCGCAGCCCTCAAGGTCTCTTCTCACTTCACGTCCGTTTTCCTCTTTTCCAAAACTCTGACAACGCGTACTGACTCTCTTGACCTAATTTCCCTTTATATACTCCCAGCAAATCTTATCTTATTTACTCTTTCTCCCACATAATTCTCTAAAATCCAAAACTAACCCACAACTAAATATTTTATTTTATTTTCAAATCTTATTTTATTAAACAATAAAATAAGTCGCCACGTCACATAAAAACATCCTAAATCTTCACTTAACATCACATAATATATATAAAAATATATAGTAATTTCTCAAATAAATCAAATAACTAAATAATCAAAAATGGGCATTACAGTATGACCCTTCTTGCCGCAACGGAAACACCTTTTTACCTCTCCAGGATAGGCATTACTCTGATGGCCCTTCACACCACAAGTATAGCAGACAATCTCAGCAGGAGCATCTTTCTTAATAGGTCTCCTCTCATCATTAACTCTTTGTTTGCCCTTATCTGCAGGGGCACTATAGGGCTTGGGACGACTTTGCTGACCTTTTCCTTTCCTCTCATTAACAACCTTGTAATGAGCCTTGGTATCCTCTTCATAGATTCTGCAACTACTCACCAGCTCGGAAAAATTTCTGATCTTCTGGTAGCCAATTGCTCTCTTGATATCAGCACGTAAACCATTCTCAAATTTGATACACTTTGAAAATTCGGCAGTCTCGGGGGTATAGTGTGGATAAAATTTAGCCAACTCCACGAACTTCGCCGCATACTCTGTCACCGACATGTTCCCTTGCTTAAGCTCCAGGAACTCAATCTCCTTCTTTCCACGAACATCCTCTGGAAAGTATCTATCAAGGAATTCCCTCTTGAATATAGCCCATGTAACCTCAGCACCGTCTTGTTCCAGAACAGGTAGAAGACTAATCCACCAGTCATCAGCCTCCTTAGCTAGCATGTGCGTGCCAAAACGCACCTTCTGCACCTCTGTGCACTGCATCACCCGGAACACCCTCTCTATCTCCTTGAGCCATGCCTGGGCCCCATCTGGATCATATCTCCCCTTGAAGGTAGGAGGATGGTTTCTCAAGAAGGTCTCTAGCATTCTGACCTCAGCATTAGCACCAGCATTCGCATTCGGCTGCTGTCCTACGGCTTGGGCAACAGCTTCCAAAGTAGCAGCAATAGCAGCATCACCATTGGCAGGTCACCATTGAATTCATCAAAATTGAGCCAGTAGCCGTGACGGAAAACTATCTTCATAACATAGCTCAAATTGTTCTTTGCAAACTGCACAGTGAATTTCGGATTCGATTTCTGAATCAGCGATTTCAACTGTTGGTTGGTATTGACTCTATCGCCTCCTCTAACGCCGGTGGATTTTTTCTAGGTTGTTGTGATTTGATTTCTATTGCTACAATACAACCTCCAAACGACGCATTTTGTTCAATCATGAGAAAAAAACGTGATTTTAGTGGATTTATAGTTTGTTGAATTGAATAAATTATGATCGTTTCTTTTTCTTTTGTTGGTATTTCTGATTATTGATTATATTGACCATGCTTTGAATCTTGTGTGTTGTTTAATTTTTATGAAAATTAGAATAAGAAAAAATTGTGAATTGAATTTATTAATTTTCTTTGAGAAAAAGAGAGGAGATAAAAAAAATTGGGTTTTAAATTATTTTTTGTTTTTTTCTTTCTTCATGGTTGTGTTTGAAGTTCTTATGAATGTATGGATATGAAGATGAAGAAGAAGAGGAGGAGGATGGAGAAGATGAAGAAAAGGGAAAAAAGTTAGTTTGGGTTTAAACTTAACGGTAGGGGTTTATTTGGCAAATGGAGGAAAAAGTGAGGGACCAAAACGTACGTTTTATTAATTATGGGACCAAAATGAAAACTTGAAATTATTTAGGGGACCATTGGATCAAATAAGCCTTTATTATAAAAAAGAAATGGTAGCAACCCATTTTCAAAGATTTCGTAATATATCACAGAACAAACGTCGAAATAAACACAAACGATTAGTCATAACCATTAACTCGTTACAGGATTTAGCACCAAGCTTGGCAAGAAAATCAGTGCACATGTTTCCTTCATGCAGCATATGATGTAGTTGAAAACTCCAACCTTTGACCATATTTTGATGAATAACGACCATCTCATTGACAAAATGCTATGTAGTAACATCACCACTTTATAACAGCTAAAGTGTACACTTCAAATCAGTGTAGTAGATGATTTTACACAAACCTTCTTTCCATGCAGGCTATAATCTCACATCAAGGCTACAATCTCACGGGTAGCACTTCGGTGACTTTGGCTTCGGTGCCTTTAGATGTCTTTGTCTCTATCTCTCTCCTAACCAATAATTCTCTCTCATCAAAATATATTATTTTAATCATTCAATCATCATTCTCTTTCATCTAAATTACACTAAAGTCACCAAAGTCACCCAACACAAAGTCACTGAAGTCTCTTCCACAATCTCACCATGCATGATGTTTGAGAAACCAATATTTGCATAGTATCCTCGAGTAAAGTACCCATAGTATCTCAATTTTGTCCGCCAAATCCGGACACCCCCAGGTTCGTTAGAGAGCTTCCATCTCATTGATAACATATGTTCCTTCCAGAGGCTCCTGCCAAGCAATCATGCGTGTTTGATGCACCTTACTGGATTTCTAGACAACCCAAAAACTATTTATATTAACTATTTGCTCTCGATTTTGTTTCAAATCAAAATACTAATTCATTCACTTATCATAAATTACAATAAAAAAACATCATTTTTTTTAATTAATACATAAAAAATTTATTGACTATCAAAAACAGAATTTATTTCAACAAAATAATAGTTTTTTAGTAGATAGACGAAATGAAAGCCAAAGTTAAAGAGTATTTTTACCAACTGAGCTAGAACTTGTGAAAAATGGTTAATATTAAATTGAAATCAATAAATAAAACTCAATAACCTTATGTTAAAAAAACAACTAAAAAGAACTTCTAAAAAATGTTGGTAGTAGAAAGGGGTATAAGAAAAACGGAAGTGTAAAAAGCAACCCGTAAGGCCGTAAATGTAAAGATTCTAAACAAAAATTTGACCCGACCAGACATAAACGGGTTTTCTTTTTTCTTTTCTCTGCAATATAAAATCCGAAGCTGAAACTCTCAAAACCCTAATTCAATCTACTGCAGGTAAACCAAACCCTAATTTTCTCTCTTATCTTCATTTCCTTCAATCAATTTCATCATCGATTCAATTCCTCTACCATTTTTCTCTTAGATTCAATTTCAACAATGAATTTGGGATTTTTTGATTTTGGGTTTCAGGAAAATGGCGCCGAAGCAGCCAAGTACGGGTCTTTTTGTTGGATTGAACAAGGGTCATATTGTTACTAAGAAGGAGTTGGCTCCTAAACCCTCTAGCCGTAAAGGGGTATGATTTTTTATTTTTAGGGTTTAGAGATCAGTGATGTGTTTGGATTGAACAAGATTGTTTTGTGTTCAGACAAATGAGAATCTTTTTTAAGTTTAGTTAATTTTTGGGTATAGTGATTGGTTTCATTGGTTTGTTTTGATTTTCATTGGTGTTTGAATAAATAACATTAGTGATGAATTTTCATTAAGCAAATGCAATAATCTGAGTAAATTAATGGTTGATTTTATCGTCTGTTTTGATTTTGTAAGTGCTTTTATTGTCTGTTTTAATTTTTGCGCTAATTTTTGTGTTCAGAGATTAGTGATTATTTTGATTTATGTATATATTTATTTTTTTTGTTTTGATTTTTTGTTTGGATAAATGAGAATCTACTTGAAGTTTAGTTTAATTTTTGGTTTTAGAGATTAGTAATGCTTTTGTATTGTTCAGATTTTGAATTTGAAATTTTTTAGTGATGTTTTTTATTGTCAATAGCCAAGGTATTCAAATAATATTGGGACTGTTTAGGTTTTGGTTAATTTTTGGGTATAGAGATTAGTGATGCATTTGCAAGTTCTATTTAGATTTTTTATTTTTGAGTGATGTTATTAATTGTAATAGTGAAGGTATTCAAATATAGTGATTTTTGATGTCTGTTTAGATTTTGCTTAGTGTATGAAAATTTATTTGAAGTTTAGTTAAGTTTTGTTGGATTTGTTAATCAGAGATTGAGATCATTTTTGTTGCAATGCAATTGGTTTATTACCATTAGATAAAAAATGCACAACTGTAGGAATTTTTTTGATTTAGGCCCTGTTTGGATAAACAACTTATTTACAGCCTTGAACATAAGTGCTTCTGTATATGCTATTTCTATAGCAAGTTGATATTCTGGGCTTGCTTATTTTTGATACTGTATTATGGTCCTAGTCCTAATAAGTTGTGGCATGAACAGAAAACAAGCAAGCGTGTGCACTTTGTAAGGAACCTCATTCGTGAGGTAGCTGGCTTTGCACCTTATGAGAAGCGTATCACTGAATTGCTTAAGGTTGGAAAGGATAAGAGGGCACTGAAAGTTGCTAAGAGAAAGCTTGGAACCCATAAACGTGCCAAGAAGAAGCGTGAGGAGATGTCCAACGTCCTCCGAAAGATGAGGTTTGCACTTCATTCTTTTTTTTTTTTGTTTATTATACATTCCAGGTGTTTTATTATTAAACTTGTTACTTGATGAAATTTGAGTTCTTATGCCATATTTTTAATTTTGCGCAGGGCTGGTGGTGGAGCAGGTGACAAGAAGAAATAAGTCTCTGTTTATTTCATTCCATGTTAACTGGATGTACCCATGTTTTGAAAGACAAGTTTTGTTTTGTTAAATTATGTAGTGTGCTTTTACTCCTAGAGATTTCTTGTTTTGACAATATGATTTATGAAAAGTACCATTGGATTATTCTGTGTTCTGCTAGAAATGAGGTTCAATCCCTTTCTATCCAACGTTAACGGAATATTTTCCTTTGTCTGCAACCCTAACCATTGCTTATGATAATGAAACAAAGCCTCATATTTTATGGTTTCAACCCTTTTGTAGTGATATAGCCATTGCCTCAATATGGCCGTGCAAATTGTTTCAATATAGTTTTTTTGACAAATTGTTGCTCTATAGTTGTAATGTTAAGAATGGGTGATTAGATTTTCTTAATAAAAATCAATTACCATTTAAGATTGACTTTGAATGCTGTTTAGAACTACAAAATAAATATATGATGCTAATGAAGTATTTGTTTCAGTTGTTTTGCAGCTTCCGATTATTTGCTTAGATGAGTTAAAATGTTTTTAATCAAATTTTGTAATTGCTTAGAAAGTTTGTAGTTATAAGTTTTTATAAGTTATATCTATCCCTACCTCTTTTCTGGCTTAGAAATTCATTTTTGCTGTGAAAATAACACTTAATTGTTTATACACTACTTTCAACATTCTATAATAATATGACATCTAGGTCTGTTTGCATGTCTAAAACATTTCGATTTTATTTTCATTTTTAACATTTTTGTTTAACTCGCGAACAAAAAGAATAGAGGTACTTAAAGTGAACAGCAGCTATCTTGTATCTTGTATTTTTGGAAAACATAAAGAACTATTTTCATTATTGTTTTGGAAACGCATTGTCTATAGTTACTAGTTAGCATCTTATCTTATCTTTGATTACAATTAATGTCAGAACCCTTCACCATCCTAGTATCCTACAACCATTGGTGCACTCATTTGTCAATTAATTTAACTCGCCATAAAAAAGATTCTAATTTTTTTTTGGTCAATAAAAAAAGATATCTAATTCATGTTAGAGCAATTTAAAATTTGCATCATAAAAAAGAAGATATACTATTAATTTTTTTATTTGAGGAAGATATCCAATTCCTCTTAGAGCGAGTTTATCTTGTGTTTGGATGTTTGTTCAGTTTCTAATTCTCGCTTTCCAAATAGCTCGCTACAAATCTAAGCTTTTGATCGACATGTGTTGGAAAGGATTCCCGCCGTGGTTCCAAACATGTAATTACATAACTTGCAAAACAAGAACCAACAATTAAAAAATTATCAAGCTTGACAGGAAAAAGTACTTCAAGGATTTCACTGACCTATCAAATATGTTATTGTTTGATGTTTTTGTGTTCACATAATCAAAATCAGCTGCTGACATTTGAGTAATAAAGGCAAATGGTGAATTACAACAGGTTGTTTTATTCCTCAATTACAATTGCTATCAGTTTCAATACAAAAAAAACATGACTTCACATGATTATGTTGTGATCATCCAAAGACAGTTATGGAAAGTTATAACTGCCAGTGACACTGCCTCTGTGTCTGGTGTCTCTATTGAAGGACAAGGAAAAAGAAACTCAGTAAACTACATTTCAGGCCAATCAACAGCTTCAAAAATAGTAGATTAAAGATGCTGTGAGGGGGAGAGAGAGAAATCAAGTCTTGAACTTATGAGCGAACTTTTGGGTTATTTTCTCAACTCCTTCCCTACAATCGCCAGCAACTCGCTTTGTACCTTCTTTTACGGTTAATCCAAATTCGACGGCACTATGCTGTAACTCGTTGGCTGACTTGCCTGCCTTTGAGATGGCAGCTTCTCCGAATTCTTCAGCCTGTAATTTTGTTTTGGAGGCCCATTCCTTCAATTTTGAAATAAATTGGGAAACCATGAGGATGATCTTGTCAATTGTTTCTCTGCATTTTCCTTTGAGATCTGCACCCATTCGTTTGAGCTTCTCCAATAAGCTTTCAGCCCTGTCAACTGACCCTTGAGTTGAGTACTGCTCCCCAGCATTGAGCCATGTAACTTCGGCTGAAGCCTCCTTGCGGAGGTCTTCGTCAACCACCACTTTGATTCCGTGCCTCTCCCAACGATCTCTAGCCTCCTCTAATGCTCTTGCTTGTTCTCTCACTCGTTTGGCTTCATCCTCTGCCCAAGTCCTGGGTCAAAACAATTAACATATATTAAGAAAATTTACTCTGGTTTGTGATAAGCTAAGAATTAAGAGCTATGGTTTTGACTCGATAATACAAGAGACAAAAATGATATTTTTTTTTTCTGAACTAATTCATCTATGTGAAGAAACAACTGTCAACAGTACTACGCAGTGCTAGAAACATGAGTGCACAAATTCAAGTAGAACTAGAAAAAAAAAGTGCACTGAAAATACAATTGGAAGCAATTATTATAGAATATGGTGTCTGTACAAAAAAAATGCAGGCAACAGTAGGAACCATACACATGGTGATGGTTTGATTAACATTGTATAGATGTCAAAAAATTGTATTGTTACTTGTTACTAGTTATTATGTTTTTCATACTTCATTCACTCATTTCCTTTGACACAAGCACTAATGTGCCGAAGCATATCGCAGTAACAACCAATGTAGTCAGGATCGAGATCCTACGTAGGTTCGGTTGGCTGGTAAAGGAACGTAAACACGAGGAACGTAACTCGGCTCGTAAGAACCCACTCAAAGGCAAAAATATAACTTCACATATATACACACACAAAAACATAAAAATTATAATACAAAAACAAAATAACTTATAAATTACAACATTAAACCAAGTTAATTAATAGTATTTTATCATTTTTTGATACCATTATCTACTAGTAGTATTACATTTTTTCTAAATAAAAGGTAAGGTATTTTTTTGGATAAAAGGCAAAGTATTATTAGTTATAATTTATAAAATCTTGTCCTGTGCATTAAGAGTAAGGTCACGTGTTTTGCTAAAAGAGCTAGATATTATTATTATTTTATTTTGTTGAGAGAATAAAAGTACTAGTACAATTTTTCTTTTCGAAAGACAGGTGTATGATTAAAAGAGTAAAGTGTTTTATAACAGGAAGATATTTAGTATTGGGCCTCAGGACCCAGACAAGAGACAAGTCTTCTACAACTTTAACCTAGCTTGACCTAGTCTTCTTCTTCCATCATGGAGTGCCGCAGCAACAAAGGAAACATGAGAGTTTCAGACATTAACAGCAACCAAAATCCTTGATTTCATCTTCATTCCTCATCCTCTCTCTCCTTCTCATTCTACTTCTGTTTATATCTCGTTTTATATGCGTTGTTGGCCAAAAAAACTCGATCTGCCCACGAAATCGACCAAAAACGATCCGGGGCAAGGTCGAAGCACGATTGAGTGGCCGTGACACGTAAGATCGTGCGATCCTACGACCCGGGACGCGATCTTGGCTACCTTGGTAACAACCATGGTAGCACACATGACAGGCTGTAAGCTATTAACTAGTTGACTTGATATTTTTGTTAGAAATCGTATATAAAACCTTTCCAATTTCAGTATGACTTTATTATTTTTCCTATTGGAAGTTCAACTCCCGTCAGTACTACTATTACCTCACCCACACATTGATTGGATGGTATAGAATAATTGTTTAATTCAATCCCAACCAACGCAAAAAGTGGATAAAAAGAACATTTGCTAGTGATTCGAGTCATCACTCTTTTTTTATCATTAATATTGTTAAGAAACCCGCATTGAATTAGATATGGCCTGAAAATAAGTCTATAAGTGGGAGACATCTCACACTCAACCAAATTCTAAGATGCTATCAAAGATCTATTGGTCACACACTATCAGGCCACTTGGGTCACACACTCTAGATGTCCAATCTTGGGCATGAGGGAGGTGTGTTAAAAGTCTCGATTTGGATTAGATATGACCTAAAAATGAGTTTATACATGGGAGACATCCTTCACCTTACAAGCCGATTTAGGGTTGAGTTAGAACCAACACAAATTCTAACATATATCAAACCATAATTAAGATCTGATCAAACATATTTTAGTTGCTTTAAAAAGTTTCATAATTTTACCTGGCCATGGACAAGGCTTTTCGTTCAACCTCTAGATCATACTGTAAACGGGTAATCTCGTTGTTTTCAACTTCTGTCTGCTCCCGAAGCTTTTTGATCCTCTCTTTTTCATATGCTATTTCTACCTTGTTACTCATAAGACTTTGTAATTGATCCTGAACCTCATTCCTTAACTTTGAAAAAACCTCCATTTCTGATTCAATAGCCGCACGTTCTTTCTCCAAGGCAACACTGTCTTCTTCTCTCTGAGCTCTTAACGTTTCCAACTCATGTTTTGCCTCTTCAGCCATTTTTTCAATTGCATTGATCTTTTCCCTCTCTAAGAAAAGCTCCTGCTCAAAACTGGCATTGATATCCTTCTCAACTTGAGCTACTAATGCACTATGTGCAGCAACAGCATTCTCAGCAATAGATTCTGCCTCAATGCGTGCAAGCTCTTCACTAACTATGTCAGAAGCATCTCCAGTAGCAAGGGCAATAGCAGCTTGGGCTTTTGTCACAGGTTTATCTGGTTGAAACAATCGTGTATAACCTTGAATAAACAGCCCCCCATCCAGAGAAAAAAAATGAGCAAGTCAACCAAAAGCAGATTCGAAACAAGTAGGAGAAAACAAATATCAAATAAACTTCTATTATGAAGCATATATCAAATATTTAAACATATATATTATTTAAGAAGAGAATGAAGCACCAAATGCAAGAGCAATTATTCCCTGCTCCCCACAAGATAGATCAGCTACTAGTGCAGGGCATGCATTAGGATGTATCTTATCAGTGTCTATAAAACCAGAAAGTCGGTGCAGCATCTGCCATTAGATTCAATAAATATATTCATCAGTTCAATGTAGTAGGAATCAAGAAGATGGCTTAAGAATATCACAGATTAAACTGCAAGTTGAGCAACCTTTCGGTCAGCTTCAGGAAGCTGTCTTTTCTCTAGGGCCATTTTCCAGCTGACAAGATCCTGGCGTGATAAAGGGCTGCAGAAATTAATAATATATGAGAAAGGGAGATAGTCTGTGTCATATAAAGTTATAAGCACGTCTCAAACAGAATGTGATACATCTATGCACTAGCTACAAAACAAAAAAAGTAGTTTTTTTCTCCAAAAATAAAAAGAACTGCAAACAATTCTGAAAAAAGACTGCACTGCTACTGAGGGTGGGAAATAGTAACCGCAAACCAGATATTCAGATTCACTGCTTACGTACCTTTCAGGGGAGAAGCAAAAAGGACTATTGTCTTCATCAGCAGACAACTGTGTATCACGTCTTGAGAGCCTGCTTTCAATAAGTCCAGCTTCTGCCAAGCCTGGAAAACAACATTCTTCAGATAACATATGGCATAGGCCAAGTGCTTGCATTGCTAAAAATGATAATCATGTCAAGTTCTGACCTTGAATGGAAGAAAAATCAGGGTCCTCAGGGGTGATGTCATCAAATGCAAGCTCAGTAGCATTGTCTATGTACATGGCAGGATACACTTTCGAAACGGCATTCCTGAAAAGTAACCACAAATGCACGTGTAATGCCAAATATTACATGTGTAGAAAATAGTAACCCCTTGTATACATCTTGTCATACACATCACACAGAAAGTAGAAATAAACTACTACCTTGAAAGAGCACCGCTAGCAGATACCAACCAGCGAGCATATTCACGACGTGTACATAAATCACCAGGTTGAACATCAGGCTCAATGACCTGAGGAATCAACAGGTTTCAAGTGAATAATGACAACCAAGTGAACAAAAATAGCATTTTCTAAATTAACAAACTAACAAATATCCAACCTAAATCACAGACGTTTATAAAAAATAAGCTTTCATGTTGTCATTATCTCCGTCTCATATTATGTGTTTTTTTAAAGTAATGCACACTTCTCAATAAAATCATTAACTATGTTGAATTCAACCGAAAAATAGTGTATAGTCTAAAATACTCAATTAATTAGAGTGGATGAAATTAGTAGCGGCGGAGTAGTTAGGCGGACTGCTTATAATTAAATGAGGGCATTGTTGGAAAATGTTAATAGATGTCGTCTTGGTGTTGTTAAACGACAAATAATTTGAGACAGAAATATTGAAAATGAGACATTTTCTATATTTCTTAGTTTACTACTATGATTTGTTTTCTAATCTCCTTATTTAGAATTAGGAGTCTTGTAAGTTGTATATTCCTACAAACAGTGGTTAGTGTTTAGTCGTTTGTATCAAGCAAGCAATTAGCAAAGTTATACTTGTTCCGGTCCTTTTTATAAGAGACAATTCCAGAAAATCACACGGACGAAGGAAATCACTTTTTTGTATTAATGATTCTAAAAGTTTCTTTTTTTTTTTTTTTACCAAAACTATCCTTTATATAATGGTGGATTGAACTACTCTTATGATTAATACTCCACCACGTGCAAGGAGATGTACATATCCAAGGCACTTGCATTGGAAGTTGGTATTTGTTATCATCAACTTTATTTAATAAGGGTATACATGGTATTGGATAATTAATAGAGTTTAAATTTGAGGATTGTTTCTTATAAGAAGGACAAAAGAAATGACTCATTTTGTCTCTTATAAAAAGGACCGGAGGGAGTAATCAATAACATTCAGGCTCTTATAATGTCTCTACTCCTTTTATCTATAACTCATAACTTCAACACATGCACATCTTTCAGTAGTAATTAAATTACACACATTTTGCTCTACAAAAATAATCCTAAACCTACTATTCCTTTAATAAAAAGAAAATAAAGCTAAAAGGAATTATTAATTTCAGTTGTTTTCAAGGTTTTTTTCCCAAAAGAAAGATAGATATTTCTTTCCAGCAAACCATTGCCAATAAGATAGAGTATGGTTTAGTAACACAACACGGTGAGCCAAATATATAGCTCAACACGGTGAGCCAAATATATAGCTCAAGTTTGTACGAGGGTATCGTTTGTTCTTATTGGGGAAAACCCAAGTACCGTGTTGAAAATAGATTAGTTTTGAAAATAGTTTATAAGGAGTGGCAATATTCCCCTTAAAAGCCGATTTTGTAAGGATGAGTTAGACTCAATACAAAGATGGTATCAGAGCCTATTGATGTGGGCCACTTGCCATATTATCCACGCATCCAGCCCAATAGTGTTGGACGTGAGAGGGTGTATTGGGAAAAATTGAAGTTAACATTGAAAAGAGATAATGTCTGAAAGTATTTATAACCAGTGGCACCCCTCCCTTTACAAGCCTGTTTTGTACGGTTGAGTTTGGCCTAACCCAAATTTTAAGAGTTCTTAATGAAGTTCTATTGAAAACATGGATTAGAACTACTTTGCAGCTCATTTTATAAATACATTGTGTGTAAATTTCGAAATACAGGACTAGATATAAAAGCCTGTTAAAATAATAGTAAATGCACACAGCATCAGTCATCTTGACTTGAAATATGTTAATGAGACGAAGTATTTACCTTCAAAACTTGCAATGCAGCTAGTGCTTGTCCCTGAACCTGATCAAAAGCTGCAGGAATCAAAACCTTTCCTGGAGGCACCTGTAAAGCTGCAGAAACTACTGATGGAGCAGGAATGCCAGGAGCAGAGAAAAGGGATCCAGAATTTGGAGATTCAGATATTTCTTTATTAACATCATTATTCTCATTTCTAACCTGATCATCTACCAATGAATTGGTCAATGGTGAGAATACTGATTTACTTAAAAGGTCATTTCCAGGGATACTCTGTTCCTCATATAAGACCTGTTGAGTTTTGTTAAGGCCAATATTGTCTTGATCATCTTCACTTAAAAACTTAGGATCTGAAATTGTGTTGTTTGACTCAGGATTTACCACAGTACTAACAGTTTCAGTCTTATTATCAGCACCTAAACCAGACGAGGTTTCGGAAATATCAGAATTTCTAATCTCGCTTGAACTGGTTATTTCATCCTGCTGCTCATTATTAAGGTCTACTGGCTTACCATCGTAATTGGGTATGTTTTCTGGTTCAGCATTAAATTGGTTTTCTTTAAGATAGGCAGTAGATTCTTTTTTATCTACAGCCGGATTGCTTTCAAAATCACTAAAAGAATCAATAGTATTTTCAGTTTGAAGTGGTATTTGGTTTTCACCGGGAACAATTAACTCGTCATCACGAGCTGACTCATGCAACAAGTCTTCTTGAACAGATATATGTTCAGTGGCATCATTGATACCATTGGAGGTGTTTTTGCTATCGTATACCAACTCAGATCCTATATCAGAATCATCAATAGTTCTATAGTCACCTTGAATGTTATCGGACTCAGGAGATGAATAATCCCGGGATGTATCCATCTGACCTTCCAATTTACCATTTTCTTGCTCCAACTTGTTCTCGGCATTTACTTGTCCGGTAATATCGTCATCAGAAGACAAAAGCACCTCCTGATGTGTTGTCAAAGGCTTCAATTGTTGCTCCTCTTCTGTATCCAATCACAGAAATGTTAAAATGCAATGGAAAAATCAGTTCACACAAACTCCCTATTTGACAAAACATGATGAAAAATCGCATGAGAGAAGAGAGCTAGGATTACTTACTGGAACCATTTCGTTTTCCAAGAGATAAGGCAAAATAGGTAAGCCCAGTAAAAAGGACTCCAGCAACTCCTACTCCCACAACTCCTGAAAGCAAACTACTTCAAAAGTGTTATTAATTAGTGTGGAATTGCTACCACTAACAATTAACAGAAAAAACACACGCTTCTCATCCACTGTCTCAAATACTCAACTATGCCAGGTCATGCTAATTTGATAATATTGAATTTAATAGTAATAACAAAGTTAAAATCAACTTCAATTATAAATGAAAGTTTCCTCAGCACTAATAATAATAAGATAATTGCTAATTGTGGCCTCAATGCCTTTAAGAAATAAAAAAAATTGAAAAATATTTATTAGACAATACAATAATAAGGCAAATGCTAAAGTGTCGCCTCAAATGCCTAATGTTTTGGTTAACCCATGGTATCCCTCAAAATATGAGACTCATTTAAAGAACTTACCTCTTTGAACATATGTTTTTCCATATACAGTGTTGTGAAATAGCAGCTATAGTGGCAATACAACACTGTAGTGTAGCGGAGTTTGAACAGCGCAATATTTTTCAGTGATATGCTGTTTAGTACAAAGTGTTGTCAAATTGAAGCAACAATGGCAATACAACACTATAGTGTAGCGGAATTTGACCAAACTGCTGTTGTTCCACAATAAGCTATTTAGTACAAAGTATTGTCAAATAGCAGTTATAGTGGCGCTATAGCATAGCAAAACGTTTAACAAACCTCTTTCTTCCGAGATATACGATTGAAAACACTACATACGCACGGGTCTGAAACAATTCCTAGACCACACTCCACAGGCTTAAGAAACCAGATTATCTACCAATTGTATCACATCATGTCCAAGTTGGTTAACATTTCAAGTTATTAATTACTATATCAAACGTCCCTTTGAATAAAATACTCTTCATTTCTTAATTCCTTATCTAATTTACCCACTTGCAAGCATAACCTATGTAGACCCATCACTTCATATTGCAGGTGTGTCGTGTGTCTGTCACATGTCAGTGTTCAAAACAACATCGATACAAGAGAATACTTTGAATTACTTCCATCTTCTAAATTACTATCAATGTCTACCTATGAAGCACTAACAAAAACACCAAACACAACACTAACACGTAAACACCACTAATAGTTTAAAAAAAGTGACATAAGTGAACGTAATCACATGTGTTGGTGTCAGTTTCATATCCAGTATCATCATCACCTTAAGTATCATAATGACCATATGATATGTGCAATTCAACCAAAGCACTTAACTTCAACTCAGCAATTAGAAATTTTTTAACTTTTTATTGCACATTAACAAAATTCCAATTAAAAACACAAATTTATCACTGAAAAACAAATACAAAAAATAAACAAAATGAATCAGAATTTCAAGAACCATACACACACCTCCAAAAGATTTCTTCTTCTTCTTCTTCTTCTGGGAATCATTATCCAGTGAACCAGTTGCTGAATCAGACCAACCCGATAACCCATCACCCTTAGAATCCGACCCGACCCATTCAGAGCCGGCCTTGGCGTTATGCACGGAGCAAAGAAGTGGTGGAAGACGAGGGTGGTTGATGTTGCGAAGTCTGACGTGATGAGAAAGAGGGGGTTTGGTGGGGTTGAAGGCTAATCGGAGTTGAAGAGAAGTAGGTGAACATGTGGGTGAAATTGAAGCCATGAAGAGAGAGGGAAGAAGAACAGGAATAAAAGTGAAAAAGTGTGGATAAATGGAGGTTATAACTACACGAGTGTGTGCAAGAGAGATATTTGTTCGGTGGCTATGAGAGGCACAAACACACAAACATCGAACACTGACACGCAGCGAAAAATTGCTTTTCAGATTTCAATATCTTCTTAGACCATTTGCAATGGTTATTTACTTTCAATAACCTTCAACACCCACTTTTTCAATTCCCAACACTCCACATCATTTTCTCTCTCTTAATTCAATACCCATTCAATTTTAACCACTCCAATGGTTTTTTCATTCAATAGCCTACCCCACCACCTTTTATTTCTTATTCTTATTTAATTTTATATTTTTGTTTTTATAATCACATAAAATTAAAATTATCGATTATAATTAAATTAAAATAAAGAAACACTTAACAATTTTTTTTTTATAAAAACAAAATTTATTTAAATAATTTATTTTTATTTTCTTAACTTAAAATGCAATACAACAAACTAAGCACGCGACACACAAATAGCTTAAAATGCAAGACAACAAACAAGCACACAAAACACAAGTAATTTATGAAACTACGTTACAAATCAGAAATCAATCACGAAACATTCCAAACTTTGTCCATATGTGCTTCACTAGATCTGCTTGCAATTGGTGATGAACATTTGAATCACGCAATTCGGATCTAGCACGCACATGAGATGCAAAAGTGGGTAACACCTCGGTCGAGTATGGTTGCGGTGTACTGGATCCACTTCCCTCAGATTGGTCAAAATCGGTCCAACGTTGAGCATATGTATCTCGTTCATCCTCAACAATCATATTATGTAATATGATGCATGTCCTCATGATGAGACCCAAATCGGCTATGTCCCACAAGCGAGCTGGTTCACGGATGATTTTAAATCGAGCTTGAAGCACTCCAAAAGCTCGTTCGATGTCCTTCCTACATCCCTCCTGATGTTTTGCAAATAACTTATCGGGTTCACTTTGAGGAAGTCTAATAGATTTGACGAAAGTTGGATAAGAAGGGTAGATACCATCAGCTAGATAGTATGTCATATTATAGGGACGTTGATTCACAAAGTAATTCACCCTTGGAGCCTTTCCCTGTTCCACATCATCAAACACTGGTGACCGGTCCAGAACGTTTATATCGTTCAACGTTCCTGGACATCCAAAAAAGGCATGCCAGATCCATAGATCATGAGATGCAACTGCTTCAAGAATCACTGTGGTGGTTCCCTTATCCCCCCTGGTGAATTGACCTTCCCATGCTTTAGGACAATTTTTCCACTCCCAGTGCATGCAGTCAATACTCCCGATCATTCCTGGGAACCCCCGCATTTCACTAACATTTAGTATTCTTTGGAGGTCATCTTCGGTTGGTGCTCTCAAATACTCTTGCTCATACAGTCGTATGATTCCTTTGCAGAATCTACGTAAGCACTCCAATGCTGTACTACCTCCTATTTTGATGTATTCATCGACCGCATCTGCTGCCACACCATATGCTAACATTCGCATTGCTGTGGTACATTTTGCTAATGGTGATATACCTTCTTTGTTGGCGGCATCAACTCGCTGGGTGAAGTAGTTATCACTACTTGAAAGGTCTCCAACGATTTGAAGAAAAACGTGTTTTTGCATCCGATACCGACGACGAAACATTGCATCGTCATATGTAGGCTCATTGGCAAAGTAGTCGTCAATGAGTCTCTGGTTAGCTGCTGCATGATCTCTATTTAAATATTTTCTTGTACGAGATCCACTACCTGATCCACTACCTTCCTCTATTTTTTTCCGACGCTGAATAAATCGGTTGACGATATAAGTGTCTTCAGCATCACGTTTTTGGAAGTAGGCATCCATATCAAAAGAATCCATTGATAGTTTTTGGTGATATTGGAAGTAGATATGAATGAGATTTCGTGATATTGGAAGTAGATAGAAATGAGATTTGTGATATTTGAAGTAGATAGAAAAGAGATTTGTGATATTAGAAGTAGATATGAGTCCCTATATATAAGCACATTGTGTGGTGGACACTTACGGATTCCAAATAAGTTATTGTATTGTTTTAAAGAAAACTGTGGGGATAATTATTAAAGTCACGGACATTAAACTGTGGGCACACATTACAACGAATGGAGGAAGACACTGGGCATAATTATTAAAGCAAATTGTTTCTGAAATAAGTCACGGGGGACTAGACAACACTATAGACTATCACTGAGGGGTAGACAACACTGACAATTATTAAAGTAAACACTGGGGACTAGACAACACTATAGACTATCACTGACAATTATTAAAGTAAACACTGGGGACTAGACAACACTATAGACTATCACTGACAATTATTAAAGTAAACACTGGGGACTAGACAACACTATAGACTATCACTGACAATTATTAAAGTAAACACTAGGGACTAGACAACACTATAGACTATCACTGACAATTATTAAAGTAAACACTAGGACTATACATCAGTGACAATTTTGACCGAATACAAACAAATATTACAGTGAAATTAATTTCCAAACAGCTCACGCACCAAGTTTTCTAACATTTCTTTTTTCCTGTCATCGAGATGCTCTTCGGCCGTTAACTTTAGGTACAGTTTCATTTTCTTCAATCTGTTTTTCTCCTGTTGCGCTGCGGTGTACTCTTTCAATCGTTCAATCTCTTGCACCTTGATTTCTTTGAATTGAACCCACTCAGTTTCCACCTCCTCCAAGGCAGCTTCCTTGCTTTTCTTTTTTCCTTTTTTTTTGGCTGCCTCCCTGCCCATTGGACGAGCACTAGATCCTGCAGAGTCCTCGTGAGATCTCTTAGATCCACTACTTCCTGAGCCAACACTTCCTCCCATTTGACTACCGTAACGTGGTTGATCACGGAGAGCGTGCCATTCTTCCTTTAAAGTAAATTGAACATTCTTCCCACATGCAAATAATTCCTGCGCTTTTGCCAAAACATCATCTTCCGACCAACCGCTTCCTTGCATACGCTTAGCGCTTTCATAAGCACCAATCCATTTATTTATTACTTTGCTCATATAATTAAAACGGTTTCGGCATGCAATTACATCCCGCGGAGGATCGAATTTGCAATGCTCATTACAATAATCAGCAATTTTACCCCAATATGCTTCACCTGTCTGGTTTCTCCCGACAACACTGCATGTTCCATATTTTATCCACCCACTAATTAACACCAAATTTTGTTCAGTGTTCCATCCTGGTTGCTGGTTTTTCTTGCTCTTAGGAGTTGTATCCTCTGAAACTTGAGTGAGTTCATTACCACTTGTCATTCCATCACGATTTATTTGTGATGAAAATTCAGGATATTCACCAACACTCTGAAAATTTTCATTCATCATTGGCATATAACCATTAAATGAGGGTGTTTGAGATGGATATCCCATCATAGATCTAGAATATGGATGAAAGTTATTTGGAACAGAGTATGGGTGATTGAAATTTGAGGCAAAACCAAAATTAGACATGTTTTGAGGATTTTGGTTGAAAAATTGACTTGGGTTTTGAGGATGTTGGTTAGGAAATTGATTTGGGTTTTGAGGATGTTGGTTGGGAAATTGATTTGGGTGTTGATAATTGTTAGGATTTTGGTAGCCAAATGGGTAATCAGAAGAATTTTTGGTGTTGAATTGATTGTTATTGGGATCCATTTCACTAATCAAAGACTAAAACTTCAAAAGAAAGACTAATAATAAGATTTAGAGAGTGAAAAACTTGATTTTTTTTTCTGTGTCCAAATCAAATGATCCAAGTCTCTATTTGTAGAGAAAAAAAAATCATGAATTTTGGTAAAAAAAAAAAATAAAAAAAAAATTATTTGCAATGAAATAATTGAGTCCAAATTATTAAAAACATAAAAATCCAGCCAGCCAATCAGGTCGCGCCACGCGTCTCAGCTTTATCCAAACGCGTTTCTCTCTCCGCGTCACACTGATACGTACGCGCCCTGTCGGCGCGTGTAATGCACGCGCCCAGCTTGGCGAATTGGCGCGCGACACGTGGCACACGGGGGTCAGACTTTCAGCTATTGAATGCTTTCAATACCTCTTTCCTATTCACTCATTCTCAATAGGTGCTTGCAATGGTTTAAACCTATTGAAAGTGGGTTTCAACACCCCATTGCAAATGGTCTTAATAACACGGTAATTTCCAAATTACCTCCCAGCAGTAGTTAACTACCGTTGACTTATCCGACAGTAATTAACTACCACTGAGTTACAGTAACACATGCACACTTCCCAAAAAACATACCAAATTCACCAAAACCTTCATTTGCACGAAAAAAAATAATCCAATTTGCTTCAAGTAAATCACAAGTAAGTATCTTTCTTCCTAATTACACGCAATGTAGGTTGTTTAGGGTGTTATTTTCATAATTTTAGCAAAATATTAGTGTTTACGTTAGGTTTAAAAATTGCAAATTATGATAGAATTTGATGTTATAATTTATGGTTTTTGCTGGCATTGTTGTTTAGAGTAGGTTTAAGTACAATGTAGTTGTTTTGATATTGAATCAACACTAATTGTGCTGGTAGTTTAGAATGCACTTTGATGAAAAGCCAAAGTGAGACATTCTTGCTTTTTTTTTTTTTTTTTTTTTGCGTTATTTCTTTGCAAATATGTTAAATTATGTAATGTATATATGTTACAATGTTTCTAATTTTGGTTTTCTTGCTTAGTTTGGCAAGTTTGATGAATGACATAATGTTAAGATGTTATATGTTTGTTAGTCTGTATTTTCGATAGACTACAATAAATACAGTCAATTAAGTTTGACTTAGGTTTTGAAGGAATCTGAATGAGTTCGACACTCATGCTGGATTGAGTTCGTAGACTTAGAGAGATTTCGCCGTTCGATGGAGAAGCTTCGACAAGCAAGAAATCGAAGAGAAGTTGGTGCCAAATCGACAAGCCAAGCAGCAGTTACTGTCACAAACATGTCATTTGAAATTCAAAAGATGTCTAGAGTAGTTATTATCGATTATGCTCGACAGTTTCTGTATAGGCAGTTACTTAGTATAAATAAGAGTTTTTCATAGGAAAACTGGGTCACAATTCACATACACACAAGAGTTACACACTCAAACTATCCGCACACTAGGAGAAACGAGTAGGCAAGTTGCAAATGTATGAATCTGTGTACAAATTTACATTCATTTATGCAATTTAAGTTTATCCTTTACATTCCTTGCAATTTATTTTCTTTTTCTAGCAATCTAGTTCACTGGATTCAACGCGTGTTTGATTCCGATGGTTACATTCATCCTTTACTTCAAGAACATTCATACTTTCTGCAAAACATAAGCATAATATGCCCCGAGATTTACTGGTTGATCTCTCAAGTTAACCATTTTTGAAAATCAGCGTTTGTTTATCAAAAACCAAGGTAAACAAATTGGCACGCCCAATGGGTGTTTACCCTTGATTTTGGTAAACTACTGAACTGATTTAAAATAAAGGCGAGCGAGATCAACCAACAAATCTCAAGGCATTTTGTGCTTGATTGTTTTCCAGAAAATTATGATCGTTCTAGCGAACTATGAATATAACCGTCGAAATCCAGACACAGGGTAAGACTGAAGGTGTAAAAAACACAAGAAGGGGGGGTGAATTGTGTTAGCTTTTTCTTTGTTTTCTCCTATTGAAGTCACTGGACAAAAGCAGTTAGATTACAGCTTCTGAAGTGATATTCAGATTCTAAATGCAGCGGATAAAAACAAAGAGGGAGAGAGAGAGAGAGAGAGAGAGAGAGAAGAAAGACACAAAGCAATTATACAGGTTCCTTCCACAAACCGGAAGTAGTCCTGTCCCCCTTGCACTTCCAAGGAGAGTTCACTAAAAATGTAATATCTGATTACAAATGCTCACTGCTAAAACTAGCAAGAGACTTCAAATTACTCAAGCACAACTGCAAGAGATTTCCTATGCTCCTGAACACAATCAAGAGACTACTATGCTCAAGCACAACTGAAGAGATGTAACACCCTAGTTATTATTTAATTATTTTTGATTGATTTTAAGTCTTTTATATGATTTTAAATGATTTATGTGATTATTTGGTGTATTGTTATTTTATTATATAGTTGTTTTTATTATTTAATAGAAATAAGTGAGGAATAATATTTATTTGAAATTTTGGGGTTTATAAGAATTAATAGAAATTATTGGAGTTTGGGGGGGGGGGGGGTTACTTTTTAATTAGAGGAATTAAAGGGAGTTATTAGCAGTTAGGAGGAGTTAAGAAAATAATAGGGAGTTAGGTAAGAGAGTCAGAAACATTTTTCACGTACAAAGAAAAACAAGAGTTTTGGGAGAAAGGGGAGAAGAGCCAAGGTAGCCTAGTGAAGAACTAGAGAGATTGTAGAGCTTTGTTGATCTGAATTTCAGGTAAGGGTGAGACTATCTCTCAATAATAGTATTGTTATAATTCTGATTTTGATTTAACATGATGATTAGTTGGAATTGAGGGGTTTGATTTAGGTTTTTGGAGAAAATACAAATTGTTGAAAAATGAGTTGAATTGATGTTTTTGATGTTGTTTTTGTGTTCTTTGTAATGCATTATTGTATGTTGAACCTGTAACCATCTTTTAGAACACAATTTGGGTAATCAGGGGTTAAAAATTGGGTTTTGGATAAGATAGGGTTAGAAAATCCGAGGGCTTTTTCACTACCCAGATGAATGGTCGCTTAAGCGAGCAACCCATCAATTAAGCGAGCATTCAAACATTGTGCCCAGAATTTGCAATAGACCGCACGCTTAAGCGAACCACAAGCGTGCAAAACCTGAAGCTACGTGATTTAGGTCGCTCAACGTACCGTAAGCGAACAACAAGCGTGTAGAAACTGACCTTACGTGATTTTGGTCGCTCAAGCGAGCTGGGCTTTTGTCAGCCACTTTTGATCTTCGTTTCGTGCATTAGGGGACCCGTCTGAGCATTCCAAAATGTTTATTT